>OU745314.1:10047500-10267387 GCA_916618145.1 Emmelina monodactyla | reverse complement strand
AGGTTAAGGTGGCACTTACTCCCGACAGCAAACCACCGACAGTACGGGTTTGTACCACAGCGCTGCACGGAAGATGCCTTGTTCGACCTGATAAAACATCTAAAGGCGAACTTGAAAGAGAAAAAGATCAGCCTAGTACTATCTCTCGACATCGAAGGCGCTTTCGACAGCGCGTGGTGGCCAGCGATAATGAGCCAGCTAAAACAGAGAAAATGCCCAAGCAACCTGCTTAATTTGGTAAGCAGCTATTTTGAAGACCGTGAAGTAGTGCTCAAATATGCCGGCGAAGAGGTCCGTTCCAAAACAACAAAAGGTTGCGTCCAGGGTTCAATAGCTGGACCAACTTTTTGGAATGTCCTCTTGGACCCCCTTCTTAACCATCTTGAAGCGAGGGAGGTCTACTGCCAGGCGTTTGCAGACGACATTGTCTTGGTGTTCTCAGGGAAGAACATGAATGAAATCCAAGAGAGGGCGAATAACATCCTAGCCGAAACGCGAAATTGGGGCATAGCAAGCAAACTGAAGTTTGCCCCTCAGAAGACCATGGCAATGCTGGTCACAAACACCCTAAAACATCCAACTCCAATCCTTGAAATGGGCGGCATCCCAATAAATCTCGTCGACCAAATTAAAATCTTGGGTATAATAGTGGACCGGAAGCTGACGTTCAACCAACATATCTCGTACATTTGCCGCAAAGCTGCAAATATTTATAAACCGATTGCAAGGGCGGCTAAAATGTCGTGGGGGTTAAGTCCCGAAATATTAAAAACTTTGTACACAGCAGTCATAGAACCGATTGTCCTCTATGCGGCCAGTGCATGGGCACCCGCAGCCTCAAAAATCTCCACTAAAAAACAGATGAACGCACTACAAAGAGGGTTTGCCCAAAAAATCAGTAAGTCGTATAGGACAGTATCCCTACACTCAGCACTGTTACTGTCCGGCCTGCTCCCCCTCCACCTAAGAGTGGCCGAGGCTGCTAGGGTGTACAAAGCTCGAAGAGGCATCCATCAGAAATTTCTGCGGGGTAGACTAGTTGAACGGAAAGTGGAAACACTAAAACTACCACATCCTGCAGAAACTATAACAATGAACTACAAGGTGACCACAAAAACAGATGACGAAGCCATGGCACAGGATGCGGAGTTGCTGAGGATCTACACTGACGGCAGTAAGTTGGAAGGCGAAGTAGGTGCAGCAATCTCGGTGTGGGAAGGCGGTGCAGAAGTTGAATCCAGGCAGTTTCGCCTGGAGTCATTCTGCACCGTCTTTCAGGCTGAGCTCCTCGCTTTATTAAAGGCCTCTGAAATAGCACTTAAGTACAAAAACTGCAAAGTCGGTATCCTCAGCGACTCCATGTCATCACTTGAACTGATCTGTAGCGGCAAACTTGAGCACCCTCTAATCCTCGACATATTAAATAATTTAAAACGTATCCAGGACAACGGTAGAACAATATCCTTACACTGGATAAAAGCCCATGATGGCATAACCGGTAACGAGCGAGCTGACCATCTAGCCAAAAGGGCGTCCCGCAAGAAGACCGCGGCTAATTACGACCGATGCCCCCTATCACACATCAAAGCCCACGTCAGGGAAAAGACACTAATAAAATGGAACCAACTGTATATTGACGGCACCACGGCCAAGATCACAAAGCTCTTCTTCCCTGATGCTGTGAAAGCACACAATCTTATCATGAAAATCAAGGTCGATCCAGTACTCACACAGGTCTTTACTGGTCATGGCGGGTTCTCACAATATCTAAATAGATTTAGGTGTAAGGACAACCCGTCATGTGCATGTGATCCATCAGTCGACGAAACTGTGCCTCATATAATCTCCGAATGCCCAATGAACAACATCCTCAGGCACGAAGTAGAAGAGTACTTGGGTATTGATGTAGTTGAGACCAACTACAGTATCCTCGGCCACTCTTAGGTGGAGGGGGAGCAGGCCGGACAGTAACAGTGCTGAGTGTAGGGATACTGTCCTATACGACTTACTGATTTTTTGGGCAAACCCTCTTTGTAGTGCGTTCATCTGTTTTTTAGTGGAGATTTTTGAGGCTGCGGGTGCCCATGCACTGGCCGCATAGAGGATAATTGAGGATAAAAACACCAGACACGTCTTCCTCGGATACTGTAAAAAAGTTGCGCAAAAGTGTATTAAACGCAACAAAACCGTGGAAATGTAACGAATCATGAATATATAAATGTACAGTTAAATTTAGAATTTCGTCTTAGATTTACCTAAGTTAAGTTTCTTTAGTATAGAGGAGAAAAACGGAAAAAAAAAAAAAAAAAAAAAAAAAAAAAAAAAAAAAAAAAAATGTATATATTTCAATTAAAGAATTACAACTCCTTGTAAACTTATACCTAGCACTAATATGAAAATGCTAAAAACTTAAATTAATCAATGTAAATAGAATATGATTATTATCCATTTAATGGATAAACTGACTAAAATAAACCAAATGTAAGAAAATAAATAATTGTAAAACTAAAGGCTTTGACGACCTATGTCAAAGGTAAACATGCTACAATATAAAAAAAAAAAAAAAAAACCTAACCTAACCTAACCTAACCTAACCTAACCTAACCTTTTTTTTTTTTTTTTTTTTTTTTTTTTTTTTTTTGTTGACGCGGGGAAATGCGTTACGCACCGTACCCTTCACCGGGGAAGTGAAGGGCGTGTGTGGGACTCCCGGCGCCCTGAAAAGGGCGCTGTTCCTGGACGGCTGGATTGCCGGCCAGGGGTATACCCACTAAAACCCCGCGCGCTCCTTCTACGCCTTAGTGGTGGAGTCGTGGGTACGGGACTAGCCTCACTCCACAACCCCACCGGCGTCAGCCCGTCTATGACAAGACGGGCCCTGCGCGGCCCCCCGGTGTTGGTGGGGGGCCTGTGGGACCGACCGGGAGCGTCCGGTCGTTCCCACCCGTCGACGGCGGTGACCCGTGCAATGCGGGAGGAGGTGTCCCCACACCCCCTACCCGCAGGTCACCACCAGGCTGAAGAAGGGAGCGGTCATACAACCGCCTTCTCCGGCCCCTTCGACGTCTGCGGTGCGGCGGTGCGAGAGGATCCTCCTCCCGACCCCGCTCCGCCGCCTCCTTCTGCGAGATGACTTCCTCACAGAAGGAGGCTACTGCGGCCCAGGCCCCTTCGCTACCTATCATGGCGTACACCACACTAGGCAGCGAGAGGTCCGGGCCCACCGACGCCTGGAGGCACCGGCGCTGCTCCACCCAGGCCGAACATTCGGCCAGGGTGTGCTGCGCCGTGTCCACCGGCGCGCCACAGTGGTGGCACGCTGCGGACTCCTCCCTCCCGATCCTGCACAGGTACTTCCCGAAGCAACCATGCCCGGAAAGCACCTGCGACAGACGGAACGAGAGGACCCCGTGCCTCCGCTCGGTCCAGCCCTCAATGACCGGACCGATGGCGTCCAGGGTACGCCGGCCAAACTCCGCAAAAGCCATCTCCGCCGTCCACCGGCGGAGCATGACCCTGCGGGCATTGCGCCTGGCGGCGTCCCTCTCTTCGGGTGCCGGGCGCTCTCCCCGCGCCCGCTGGTCCGCCGTCCAGTGGTAGACGGCGGACTGCACCTCGGCCTCCAGATGCCACGGCGGAGTGCCCGCCATGGCACAGGCCGCCGCGTGACCCACCGTCCCGTAAACCCGCGCCACTCGCTGAGCGATGGCGCGTTGTGGTTTACGGAGGAGGGTCACGTTTTCTCTCCCTAGAGAGTCCGCCCATATTGGGGCGCCGTACATGGCCATGCTACGTAGCATGCCGGCGTATAGTTGCCGGCATGCCGTAGCTGGCCCCCCCAAATTTGGCAGCAGCCACGCCAGCCCATCGGCCGCCTTCAGGAGGCGCGGTGCAAGTTGGCTGAAATGGGCGCCGAACTTCCACCGCCCATCCAGGATAAGGCCCAGATACTTCATCTGGGCCTTAACCTCCACCCGGACGCCGCCCACCATTATGTGGGCGTCGGGTGGCACTCGCTGCCGGGGCGCCGGGAAGAAGAGGGCCTCTGTCTTCGGCAGCGCCACCGATAACCCTAGCCGCCGTATTCGGTCGGCGACTAGGGTTCCCCCGACAGACGCCAGGGCGGCCGCCTCCCCGTAGGTGCGTCCCCGCGCCGTGACAAGGGTGTCGTCTGCGTAGCAGATTACACCCATGCCACGCAGGAGACCACCCCGGAGAAGCCAATCAAATCCGATGTTCCACAGCAAGGGTCCGAGGACAGACCCCTGCGGAACACCGGACTCTACCCTGCGCCGCCCCAACCGGCCGTCCCTGTCGACGAACAAAACCTCCCTGTCCAGGAGGTAGTTCGCCAACAGGGCCCTCAGGTACGGAGGCACCCCATGGTATCGGAGTGCCTCCAGTATAGTGGCGTGGGGGATGGTATTGAATGCATTGGCAATGTCA
This sequence comes from Emmelina monodactyla, assembly GCA_916618145.1. NCBI lineage: Eukaryota > Metazoa > Arthropoda > Insecta > Lepidoptera > Pterophoridae > Emmelina > Emmelina monodactyla. The sequence continues at coordinate 10,262,941 of OU745314.1, read as the reverse complement.
AAGGACACCGCCAATACTCCATCCCCCGCCGCCACCGCCTCCTGCGTGACGCGCTTCAGCTCCTGAAGCGCGTCTATAGTGGACCGGCCCGCCCGGAACCCGTATTGGGCCTCCGATAGGTCCGGGCCAGTCCCCGTCAGATGCTCCTTGAGACGCGTGGCGATCACGCGCTCAAGGAGCTTGCCGGCGTCGTCCAACAGGACGATCGGCCTGTAGCCTGCCGGCGAGTCCGCCGGCCGGCCCTCCTTCCGGAGGAGGCATAGCGCCCCCTCCTTCCACACTTTCGGGAACCTCCCCGACGCTAGACAGCGGTCGAAGAGGTCCCGAAATCGCGACCCCATTTGGGCGGTGGCAATAGCCACCACCTTCGCCGGCACGCCGTCAGGCCCCGGCGCCGTCTTTTTGCCTCGGAGGCAGAGCGCCGCCGAGGCAAATTCCACCTCCGACACCGGGACGACTTCCAGGTCGGCAGGAGGGCCCATCCGCCGAGGCGGATCCATTGTTGGAGGGGTGATGTTGGATCGATCCGGGAACAGAACCCGGACCACCCCCTCCAACAACTCCGGCTGGAGAGTCTCCGTTATGGGGGGACCGATCGGGCGCAGCTTGTTGCGTGCTGCCCGATACGGTCTGCCCCAAGGGTCGTCGTTGAGACTCTCCAGCATCTCCAACCTCGCCCTTTCTTTGGCCTCCGCAATAGCCTTTTTGAGGGCGCGCTGTGCCTCTGAGTAGGCGGCGTACAGGCGACCCTCATTTTCGGCATCGCGGCGGCGACGTCGGCGGGCCCTCTGGTACGCCCTTCTCGAGGCCATGCAGTGTACTCGGAGGTCGGCGATCTCCGCCGACCACCAATACACCGCATGCCTTGGAGGAGGCCGGCGGGACCGAGGCATGCTAGCGTTGCATACCTCGGTCATAGATTCCCTCAACTGCAGGGCGGCGTCGTCCACGTCCGGACTGGCAGACGGAGCTAGCCAGTCCTGGACAAACGCCGCCTCCCTAGCCGCGTCACGGTCAAGCCGCGACAAGGCCCACCGCGGGAAAGGCGACTGACCTGTCCGCCTCGCGGCTGTTGCACCCGGTGTAGAGATCTCTATCCTGACATAGCGATGGTCGGACAGAGTCTCCACCAGGTCAACCCGCCATTTGTGCACGTGGCCGGCCAGAGCGGGGGTGGCGAAGGATAAATCCACCACCGAACCCCCATTTGCCCGGACACACGTCTGCACTGCCCCCCTATTCAGGAGCACCAGGCCCACGGACGCCGCCCACGACTCAACAGCCGTGCCGCAGTGATCCGTGAGCCGATCGCCCCATGTCACGGACCTGGCGTTAAGATCGCCAAGGACCGCGACTCTGGCCATTCCCACCCGCGCAACCACCGCCGTCAGAGTGTGGAGGTAATCCTCAAACTCCGACAGCGGGCGGTTTGGGGAGAAATACACCGCCACAAGGGCGATGTCTCCCCACGCGGCGGCCACGTACCCAGATCCCCTCTCGATTAGCGAGATGGGAGGTGAGTCAGCGGCAGGCCGCGGCGCGATGGCCACCAAGCCATTCCTGTCACCCAGCCAGTTGGCCGGGATCGAGTATGGCTCGGCGACTACTGCGACGTCCCCCAACCACTCCGACAGCTTTTGGAACATTAAGTCCTGAGCTGCCTGGCCGTGGTTGAGGTTCACTTGTAGTATTTTCCGATGTCCGTACCTTAACATTGTTCGGACATCGGACAATCAACTATACTCGGGGTAGCCCGAGCACCTGCAGGGGCAGGCCGAGTGGCAGCCTGCTCCTTGCCCTTTCTTGATGGGGGGGTGCATTTAGCACCCCCCATAACGTGCCCTGCGGACCGCCCGCTGGCCGCACAGACGGCACAGCGGGGGTCTTTTTTGCAGGAGGCCTGCTTGTGGCCCGGCTGCCCACATCGGAGACAGAGTAGTGATCTGTCTACTGGCGATGGGCAGCACTGACGGGCGTGTCCGAGCGCGTAGCATCGGAAACAGCGCATAGGCTGTTCCTGTAGCGCCCGGACCACGGCTGAACTAAAGCCAATTAGTAGCCGCCCTTTTTTAAGGACGGCTTCTATGGCTGCCACGGGGCACCGTAGCCTGATACGGCCCATGCCCCCCGCCCCAGGCCGAATTTCTCCGGCCTGTATGGCCTCCACGCCACAACCACCCGCTGCCGCCACGGCAGCAGCCACCTCGCCCTTGGTGACGGAATCATCTAGTTCCGATACCACCAGGGACGAGGTTTTGACTGGGCGTGCCACCTTGGCAACATCCGCGATTGCCTCCGCCATTTTAGCGGCGAAGGCGTCGGCCTGCTGCTGTCGGTTGGCCCCCGGGAACTCAAAGATCCGAGCTCCCGTTTGGGTCCGCCGGCACGTCACCTTTTGAATCCCCATTTCTTGGGGATTCACCGTTTGTCGGGCTCGGACGAGCACCGACTCATATGTTTCTCCCTTCTCGACGGCATCTGGCGATAGAGTCACAACGACCGCCGCCGTCTTAGGGAGAGGCACCTTCTTTTTCCCCTTTTTAGGGGTCTTCGCAGGGGCTGCCTTCTTGGCAGGCCCCTTTTGCGACTTAGAAGAAGGCTGAGGCGCCTTCTTCTTTTTCCCTTTCTTCCCTACCGTCGTCCAGCCATCATTGGCCGCGGTGGCAGACGGCAACATTGGGTCCTCTTGTGAGGTCTCCATCGCCCATGATGGACCAGCCACTGGTTCCATCGGGGTCGGAGTCGGGGCCGGAACCGAAGGCTTGGCCGTCTTGGCCTTGCTCTTCTTCCCCCCCGCCACCACCGTCTTCTGCGCCCAGGATGGACCAGCAACTGGTTCCATCGGGGCAGGTTCTGGGGCCGGAGCCGAAGGCTTGGTCACCTTGCCCTTGCCCTTGCCTTTTCCACCCGCCGGCTTCTGCGCCGAAGGCACAAGGACCGGTGCAGCCGGAGTTACCACCTCCACGCTGCGTCTCCTGTCCGCCGCCAGGGGCGGTCGCACCACCTTTGCAGGAAGGAGGCGATCCTCAAGGCCTGCCAGGCAGGAACGCACAAAAGTACGTTCCTCCTGCAGGATCTCCTTCATTTGCTCCCTTAAATTGGGAGGTGGCGCCTTGGCCAGCTGCTGCCGGAGCTTCTCCATTTCCTTCTCCAGGGCCCCAATTTGAAGGCTCTGGCGTTCTACTGTCGCTTCTAACCTCTGGTTTTCGTCAGAGGCGCTGCGACTTACTGTCTCCACGACAATGTCCCGAAGAGTCGCCGCGCATGCCTTGAGAGCCTTTTGAAAAGGCCCCGACAATTGCGACGATTTCTGAGCCACCACGAAAATGGTGCTAACCTCAGCCTCAGCCTGCTTCAACAGCATGCAGGTTGGGCTCTCCATGTCCACAGAAGACGGAGCATTTCTCATGGCGAGGTATTTGGCACGCGCATCTTTGTTAGCGCGCGTCATTTTCGTCACCTTCTCCTCGATTGACTGTTGGGCCTCCAAACGTTTGGCCTCAGCGAGCTCGGCCTTCGCCTTGGCTAGGTCGTCGTCCTCCCCGGTGATCGGGAGACGTGCTCGGCCGCGTTTGGCCCTCACTGTCTTGCTGGAGGAGTTTGAGGCATCAGAAGACTCTGAGCCATCCTCCCGTAAGCGTTTCCGGCGATAAATCGACGGATCACCCACCGAAGACGCGTCCGACATAACCTCATCGGGCTCATCAGGCGCTTCATCCGGCGCTTCATCCGGCCTTGCGAACAGGCTGTTCGCCATTGCCGACGATGGTCGACTACCACGGGGTGTCCCGAAACCTACTGGAAGTTCCAGCGGCTCTAAAACGACCCGCAGGTCCCTCTCTGTTTGGCCCTGAAAAGGGCCTTTTTGGTGGCCCTGAGAAGGGCCTTTTGACTTCCCGGGGGATTCGGGAACCTTCTTTGACATATCGGAAGGTGGTGATATCATTCAATCCGCACAGTATAGTCCTTCGAGCTTCGGTCACCTACCACTGCTGGCCACTGCGTTACCGCGCACCAAGCAGGGAGGGTCCAGGGCAGACGACGGGGACGTACTCTCGGACACTGTGGGGGCTGCCCCAACCTAACCTAACCTAACCTAACCTAACCTAACCACGAACTCTAAAACTGAAAATAGTGTATTTACCTAACCACACGGTCGATTTTCGAAATTTTTGTTTTGTTTGGTTCTTGCAATAGTTTTATACCATCCCTTATCGTTATTTCAACCCTAATTTCAATTTTTAAATAAATCATAATTTTTTACTTAGGAAATTTTCATCAAAAATCGTTTTTTGCTCCCCCCCAACAATTTTCTATGAAAATTTTTTGGGGTTGTTTATAATTAAAATCCGCTGTTCTGTGGCGCGTATTTTGATACCCCACACACCCCCCTTATAACTACCCCCGATTTTTGAAACCGATTTTTCAGTATTTTAACGCAAATTTTTGTATGGGAAATTTTTCAAACTTCAAAATTTTTATTTTTTAACCCTACACCTACCTTTTTTCTGCTCCCCTGTGGTCCTGTCCGACGAGCCGCGTCCGTTGACACCCCTCCCGGCTGGATCACCCTGTAAAATCAAAAGATATAGTCAAAAAAACGAAAAAAAAATCGCCCGCCCACCCACCCTTTAGTGCCTCGGCTACATCAACTTTCAGCTTTTGACCAAACTTTAAATTCGAATATCTCCGGTTCTACTAGTCGGAATCGGTTGCGGTTTTGACTGTTGGCTTTTATTTAGACCCCCGCTCATATTCACATACCCGTTTTATTATTTTTCCGTGGTTTTCAAATTTGTAAATTTTTAGTATGGATTTGTACGGGATTGATGAGGTCAGTGACTACGAGAGTGAGGGCGACATCGCCCCACTGTTCACCCCCGCGCTCTACTCCGCCCTGGCTGCCGTGCAAGAAAACCCTGAAACATCGCAGGGGACCAACATTCTGATCGGCGGCTCGGGTAGAAGACAGGTAAAGGAGAAGGCGAAAAAGAAGACCGTCACTAAGACCTCAAGCCCGTCCACGTCCCGCATGAAGCTTATGCGGCCTGAGATCGGTGACGATACAGAAGGACACACAGTTTTCCTGATGGAGGTGTTCCGCGAAATCCCTGCTCTTCTTAGTTCGGCGAAGAGCACCACGAGGGATATCAAAGACGAGATCGTGTCCCTGTGCCATGACGCGGCCATCTCTTTCAAGGCCATAACATCTGCGCCCCCACCATCAACCAACAATAACTCTCAGGAGAATACGCCCGACCTCAGGGAGGTCATCAGGAATGAGGTGAGGAGTGCTGTCGCTGACACCATGCGTACTGAGCTTGGGCGTGCAGCCAGCAAAGCCGCCGAACCACCTTTATTCGCTGAGGTAGCCAGGAGGCAGAGATTGGGCTCTAGCCCCGATCCTCTCGCCACTCAACCGGCTCCGACACCTTCCCTACCGGCTCTAGTCGTCACCTGCGAGGGCGACGGCTCTCCTAGAGAGGTCACCGCGAAGGCTCTGGCGAAAGCCATTAACTTCAAGGACGTTGGCTACCACCCGGCTAGCGTCAAGAAACTCTCCCGTGGCAAGACCAAGGTTGCCTTTGACAGCCGTGCTCACATGGAGGACGCCCTGAAGAGAATTCGGGGCGCCCCCGCCTCCCTGGGCATCACGGTGGAGGAGGAGAAAAAACTTTCACCATTAGTAATCCTCAAGGGCATCAGTAAAGATGTTGATCGCAATGACATCATACCATCTCTTCTGGAGCAGAATCAGGAGCTCTCCGGGTGCACAGACAGCGAAATCAAAACAAAGTTCTTCCGAAATAACCGCAACCAACACCTGTACAATGCTGTTCTCACCGTCACCCCAACCATCTGGCGCTCTCTCATTGACAAGGGGCGAGTCAGCCTAAACTGTCAACGCGTCCACGTGGAGAGCTACACTAATTTCATACAGTGTCGCAAGTGTCACCAGTATGGGCACACGCAGACGCGTTGTTCCCAGGAGGCACAAAACTGCGACCACTGCGGGCGCAGCGACCACCTGCTGAAAGACTGCCCCACTGCCTCTGCTCCACCCACCTGCGGAAATTGTGAATCACATAATGCGAAATTTAAGACCTCATTTGACACCAAGCATCGCACCCTATCTAACGAATGCCCCAGAAATATCGCGATGAGGAAAAAAGTGCATGAGAAGACCGATTACGGTTATTAATTTATACAAACTGATTATTCTTAACAAACTTATCCACCTCAGCCACAATAATTGTTCCTTTTTATCATAATCACTCATTTGTAATAGTAATCTGCTTATATCCTATCACACTCGTTTCTCCTTCTATTTTATAGATAATATCTTACTTAGCATTGTCTGCTGAAACTCCTCTTGTTTCTTGGCGCTTTTGCTGCATTAATGTCATCAAAGCCAGACAAAAGTATATAATTAATTGTTGTAATATTCGTTTAATTTTAATTTATATGTCTTGTTTCAGTTCGTCAAACTCTTATATTCTGTCCTATCATACTTTTCTTCCTTCTTGCGCGAAACGGTGAGCTGCATCCCGTACGGCGATCCGTCTAGCGCAAGTACCTTTATGTATAATATATAAAGTATTTATTTCTCCAACACTTCAAGCTGTGAGGCGAGCTGCATCCCTCACGGCGACCCGATCAGCTTGAAGTGCGAACCACTAATTTGTCATTTGCGTTCCAAATTTTAATTCTATCGCTTACATAAATAGCGTTCAAAATAGATCCAGAAAAAAAAAAAAAAAAAAAAAAAAAAACCTAACCTAACCTAACCTAACCGACGAACTTAAAATCTCAAAACAGTGTTTTTAACTAACTACTCGGCCGATTTCGATAATTTTTGTTTCATTTGGCTTGTGCAATAGTTTCTTAACATAGTCCATCGTTATTTTGAAGAAATATCACTTTTTTTAATTTTTTTCCATATATGTGTCATAGTAAATTTTCTTAAAATACAGTTTTTTGCGCCCCCCCAACATTTTTGTATGAAAATTTTTTTTAGCTTCAGTTGTTTAAAATAGTCTGTGTTGTGGCGCGTCTTTTGACACCCCACACACCCCCCTAAAAACTACCCCCGATTTTTGAAATCGAATTTTCAGTATTTTCAAACAAAAATTTGTATGGAGAAAACTTCAACCCTCTAAAACTTAATTTTTTTACACTGTACCTACCTTGTTTTTGCTCCCCCGTGGTCCGGCTCGACGAGTAGCGTGCGTAGACACCTCTCCCGACTGGATACACCTGAAATCAAAGGAAATATCATCAAAAAACCGAAAAAAATCGGTTTTGACTGTAGGCTTTTATTTAGTATCCCGCTCCTAACTACATACATTTTTTTTTGTCATTTTTCAACTCTTTAAATTTTGTAATTTTTTTAACATGGACTTATACGGGATCGATGAGGTCAGTGACTACGAGAGTGAGGGCGACATCGCCCCACTGTTCACCCCCGCGCTCTACTCCGCCCTGGCTGCCGTGCAAGATAACCCTGAAACATCTCAGGGGACCAACATTCTGATCGGCGGCTCGGGTAGAAAACAGTTAAAGGAGAAGGCGAAAAAAAAGACCGTCACTAAGACCTCTAGCCCGTCCACGTCCCGCATGAAGCTTCCGCGGCCCGAACCTGGTGACGATACGGAAGGACACACTGTGTTCCTGATGGAGGTGTTCCGCGAGATCCCAGCTCTTCTAAGTTCGGCGAAGAGTACGACCAGGGACATCAAGGATGAGATTGTGTCGCTGTGCCACGATGCAGCCATCTCATTCAAGGCCATTACATCTGCGCCCCCTCCATCCACCAACAACAACTCTCAGGAGACTACGCCCGACCTCAGGGAGGTCATCAGGAATGAGGTGAGGAGTGCTGTCGCTGACACCATGCGTACTGAGCTTGGGCGTGCAGCCAGCAAAGCCGCCGAACCACCGTCATTCTCTGAGGTAGCTAGGAGGCAGAGACTGGGCTCTAGCCCCGATCCTCTCGCCACTCAACCGGCTCCGACACCTTCCCTACCGGCTCTAGTCGTCACCTGCGAGGGCGACGGCTCTCCTAGAGAGGTGACCGCGAAGGCACTGAGTAAGGTCCTGAACTACAAGGACGTTGGATACAACCCGGCTAGCGTCAAAAAACTCTCTCGTGGCAAGACCAAGGTTGCCTTTGACAGCCGCGCCCACATGGAGGACGCCCTGAAGAGAATTCGGGGCGCCCCCGCTTCCTTGGGCATCACGGTAGAGGAGGAAAAGAAGTTGTCACCGCTCGTCATTCTCAAAGGCATTAGCCTAGAAGTCCCGCGCAATGAAATCGTCCCACTGTTACTGGAGCAGAACTCGGAGCTCTCAGGGTGCACAGAAAGCGAAATCAAGACCAAATTCTTTCGAAATAACCGCAACAAGAACTTATACAATGCCGTTCTCGTCGTCACACCAACCATCTGGCGCTCTCTCACTGATAAGGGGCGAGTCAACTTAAACTTCCACCGAATACATGCGGAAAACTTCACTAACTTCATCCAGTGCCACAAATGTCATCAATATGGGCACACGCAGGCGCGGTGCACCCAAGAGGCTCAAAACTGTGACCATTGCGGACGCAGCGACCATCTGCTGAAGGACTGTCCCACCGCCTCTGCTGCACCCACCTGCGGAAATTGCGCGTCTCACAATGCTAAGTTTCAAACTTCTACTGACACTAAACATCGTACCCTTTCTAATGAATGCCCCAGAAACATGGCAATGAGAAAAAGAATCCAGGAAAAGACCGATTATGGTTTCTAATCATCTCTTCCACACTTTTTCAACCCAGCTCTTGCAAACGTCCACATTTCTGACCATCCCAATTATTATTTTGATTTGTCTACAAACTTCCGTAATCCGACTTTTCTTCATACTTAGCATTGTCAGCGGTGACTCCTTCTTGTTTTCTTGGCCCACTAGCCGGAATACAGGCCGAACAAATTATAAATCTGTAAATAATTCGATTAATCTAATGTTACTTATTGTTTTTTAGTTCGTCAATCTTATATACTATTCTTTCCTATCCTACTTTTCTTCCACTTGCGCAAAACGGTGAGCTGCATCCCGCACGGCGACCCGTCTAGCGCAAGTACCTATATGTATTTTATAAACAATATCTATTTGTCCAACACCTCAAGCTGAAAGGCGAGCTGCATCCCTCACGGCGACCCGATCAGCTTGAGGTGCGAATCATAAATTGTCTAATTGCGCTTCAAATTTTAATCTTTTCGTTCTCATAAATTGTGATCAAAATAGTTCCGGAAAAAAAAAAAAAAAAAAAAAAAAAACCTAACCTAACCTAACCTAACCTAACCTAACCTAACCTAACCTTTTTTTTTTTTTTTTTTGTTGACGCGGGGAAATGCGTTACGCACCGTACCCTTCACCGGGGAAGTGAAGGGCGTGTGTGGGACTCCCGGCGCCCTGAAAAGGGCGCTGCTCCTAGACGGCTGGATTGCCGGCCAGGGGTATACCCACTAAAACCCCGCGCGCTCCTTCTACGCCTTAGTGGTGGAGTCATGGGTACGGGACAAGCCTCACTCCACAACCCCACCTAGTCTATGACAAGACGGGCCCTGCGCGGCCCCCCGGTGTTGGTGGGGGGCCTGTGGGACCGACCGGGAGCGTCCGGTCGTTCCCACCCGTCGACGGCGGCGACCCGTGCAATGCGGGAGGAGGTGTCCCCACACCCCCTACCCGCAGGTCACCACCAGGCTGGAGAAGGGAGCGGTCGTACAACCGCCTTCTCCGGCCCCTTCGACGTCTGCGGTGCGGCGGTGCGAGAGGATCCTCCTCCCGACCCCGCTCCGCCGCCTCCTTCTGCGAGATGACTTCCTCACAGAAGGAGGCTACTGCGGCCCAGGCCCCTTCACTACCTATCATGGCGTAGACCACACTAGGCAGCGAGAGGTCCGGGCCCACCGACGCCTGGAGGCACCGACGCTGCTCCACCCAGGCCGAACATTCGGCCAGGGTGTGCTGCGCCGTGTCCACCGGCGCGCCACAGTGGTGGCACGCCGCGGTCTCCTCCCTCCCGATCCTGCACAGGTACTTCCCAAAGCAACCATGCCCGGAAAGCACCTGCGACAGTCGGAAGGAGAGGACCCCGTGCCTCCGCTCGGTCCAGCCTTCGATTACTGGACCGATGGCGTCTAGGGTACGCCGGCCAAACTCCGCAAAAGCCATCTCCGCCGTCCACCGGCGGAGCATGACCCTGCGGGCATTGCGCCTGGCGGCGTCCCTCTCTTCGGGTGCCGGGCGCTCTCCTCGCGCCCGCTGGTCCGCCGTCCAGTGGTAGACGGCGGACTGCACCTCGGCCTCCAGGTGCCACGGCGGAGTGCCCGCCATGGCACAGGCCGCCGCGTGACCCACCGTCCCGTAAACCCGCGCCACTCGCTGAGCGATGGCGCGTTGTGGTTTACGGAGGAGGGTCACGTTTTCCCTCCCTAGAGAGTCCGCCCATATTGGGGCGCCATACATGGCCATGCTACGTAGCATGCCGGCGTATAGTTGCCGGCATGCCGCAGCTGGCCCCCCCCAAATTTGGCAGCAGCCACGCCAGCCCATCGGCCGCCTTCAGGAGGCGCGGTGCAAGTCGGCTGAAATGGGCGCCGAACTTCCACCGCCCATCCAGGATAAGGCCCAGATACTTCATCTGGGCCTTAACCTCCACCCGGACACCGCCCACCATTATGTGGGCGTCGGGTGGCACTCGCTGCCGGGGCGCCGGGAAGAAGAGGGCCTCTGTCTTCTCCAGCGCCACCGATAACCCTAGCCGCCGTATTCGGTCAGCGACTAGGGTTCCCCCGACAGACGCCAGGGCGGCCGCCTCCCCATAGGTGCGTCCCCGCGCCGTGACAAGGGTGTCGTCTGCGTAACAGATTACACCCATGCCACGGAGGAGACCACCCCGCAAGAGCCAATCAAATCCGATGTTCCACAGCAGGGGACCGAGGACAGACCCCTGCGGAACACCGGACTCGACCCTTCGCCGCCCCAACCGGCCGTCCCTGTCGACGAACAAAACCTCCCTGTCCAGGAGGTAGTTCGCCAACAGGGCCTGCAGGTACGGAGGCACCCCATGGTATCGGAGTGCCTCCAGTATAGTGGCGTGGGGGATGGTATTGAATGCATTGGCAATGTCAAAGGACACCGCCAATACTCCATCCCCCGCCGCCACCGCCTCCTGCGTGACGCGCTTCAACTCCTGAAGCGCGTCTATTGTGGACCGGCCCGCCCGGAACCCGTATTGGGCCTCCGATAGGTCCGGGCCAGTCCCCGTCAGGTGCTCCTTCAGACGCGTGGCAATCACGCGCTCTAGGAGCTTGCCAGCGTCATCTAGCAGGACGATCGGCCGGTAGCCTGCCGGCGAGTCTGCCGGCCGGCCCTCCTTCCGGAGGAGGCATAGCGCCCCCTCCTTCCACACTTTCGGGAACCTCCCCGACGCTAGACAGCAGTCGAAGAGGTCCCGAAATCGACCCTCCATCTGTGCGGTGGCAATAGCCACCACCTTCGCCGGCACGCCGTCTGGCCCCGGCGCCGTCTTCTTGCCTCGGAGGCAGAGCGCCGCCGAGGCAAATTCCACCTCCGACACCGGGACGACTTCCGGGTCGGCAGGAGGGCCCATCCGCCGAGGCGGATCCATTGTTGGAGGAGTGATGTTGGATCGATCCGGGAACAGAACCCGGACCACCCCCTCCAACAACTCCGGCTGGAGAGTCTCCGTTATGGGGGGACCGATCGGGCGCAGCTTGTTGCGTGCTGCCCGATACGGTCTGCCCCAAGGGTCGTCGTTGAGACTCTCCAGCATTTCCAGCCTAGCCCTTTCTTTGGCCTCCGCGATTGCCTTTTTGAGGGCGCGCTGTGCCTCCGAGTAGGAGGCGTAGAGGCGACCCTCATTTTCGGCATCGCGGCGGCGACGTCGGCGGGCCCTCTGATAAGCCCTTCTCGAGGCCATGCAGTGCACTCGGAGGTCGGCGATCTCCGCCGACCACCAGTACACCGCATGCCTTGGAGGGGGCCGGCGGGACCGAGGCATGCTAACGTTGCATACCTCGGTCATACATTCCCTCAGCTGAAGAGCGGCGTCATCCACATCCGGACTGGCAGGCGGAGCTAGCCAGTCCTGGACAAACGCCGCTTCCTTAGCCGCGTCGCGGTCAAGCCGCGACAGGGCCCACCGCGGGAAAGGCGACTGACCCGTCCGAACCGCGGCTGGTGCACCCGGTGTGGAGATCTCTATTCGGACATAACGATGGTCCGAAAGAGTCTCCACCAGGTCCACCCGCCATTTGCGCACGTGGCCGGCCAGAGCGGGGGTGGCGAAGGATAGATCCACCACCGAACCCCCATTTGCCCGGACGCACGTCTGCACTGCCCCTCTGTTGAGGAGCACAAGGCCCACGGATGCGGCCCACGACTCAACAGCCGTGCCGCAGTGGTCCGTGAGCCGATCGCCCCATGCCACGGACCTGGCGTTAAGGTCGCCAAGGACCGCGACTCGGGCCATCCCCACCCGCGCAACCACCGCCGTCAGAGTGTGGAGGTAGTCCTCAAACTCCGACAGCGGGCGGTTTGGGGAGAAATACACCGCCACAAGGGCGATGTCTCCCCACGCGGCGGCCACGTACCCAGATCCCCTCTCAATTAGAGAGAGGGGAGGAGAGTCCGCAGCAGGCCGCGGCGCGATGGCCACCAAGCCATTCCTGTCACCCAGCCAGTTGGCCGGGATCGAGTATGGCTCGGCGACCACTGCAACGTCCCCCAACCACTCCGACAGCTTCTGGAACATTAAGTCCTGAGCTGCCTGGCCGTGGTTGAGGTTCACCTGCAGTATTTTCCGATGGCCGAACCTTAACATTGTTCGGCCATCGGACAATCAACTACACTCGGGGAGACCCGAGCACCTGCAGGGGCAGGCCGAGTGGCGGCCTGCTCCTTGCCCTTCCTTGATGGGGGGGTGCATTTAGCACCCCCCATAACGTGCCCTGCAGACCTCCCGCTGGCCGCACAGACGGCACAACGGGGGTCTTTTTTGCAGGAGGCCTGCTTGTGGCCCGGCTGTCCACATCGGAGACAGAGTAGTGATCTGTCTACCGCTGATGGGCAGCACTGACGGGCGTGTCCGAGCGCATAGCACCGGAAACAGCGCATAGGCTGTTCCTCTAGCGCCCGGACCACGGCTGAGCTAAAGCCAATTAGCAGCCGCCCTTTTTTAAGGACGGCTTCTATGGCTGCCACGGGGCACCGAAGCCTGATACGGCCCATGCCCCCCGCCCCAGGTCGAATTTCTCCGGCCTGTATGGCCTCAACACCACAGCCACCCGCTGCCGCCACGGCAGCAGCCACCTCGCCCTTGGTAACGGAATCATCTAGTTCCGATACCACCAGGGACGAGGTTTTGACTGGGCGTGCCACCTTGGCAACATCCGCGATCGCCTCCGCCATTTTAGCGGCGAAGGCGTCGGCCTGCTGCTGCCGGTTGGCCCCCGGGAACTCGAATATCCGAGCTCCCGTTTGGGTCCGCCGGCACGTAACTTTCTGAATCCCCATTTCTTGGGGGTTCACCGTTTGTCGGGCTCGAACGAGCACCGACTCGTATGTTTCTCCCTTCTCGACGGCGTCTGACGATAGTGTTACCACGACCGCCGCCGTCTTGGGGAGAGACACCTTCTTTTTTGGGGCCTTTTTAGGGGCCTTCGCAGGGGCTGCCTTTTTAGCAGTAGAAGTAGGCTGAGGCGCCTTCTTCTTCCTGCCTTTTTTCCCCACCGTCGTCCAGCCATCATTGGCCGCGGTGGCAGACGGCAACATCAGCTCCTCTTGTGAGGTCTCCTGCGCCCATGATGGACCAGCCACTGGTTCCATCGGGGTCGGAGTCGGGGCCGGAACCGAAGGCTTGGTCGTCTTGGCCTTGCTCTTCTTCCCCCCCGCCACCGCCGTCTTATACGCCCAGGATGGATCAGCGACTGGTTCCACCGGGGCAGATGCTGGGGCCGGAGCCGAAGGCTTGGTCGCCTTGCCCTTGCCCTTGCCTTTTCCCCCCGCCGGCTTCTGCGCAGCAGGCGCAGGGACCGGTGCAGCAGGGGTTACCACCTCCACGCTGCGTCTCCTGTCCGCCGCAAGGGGCGGTCGCACAACCTTTGCAGGAAGGAGGCGGTCCTCGATGCCTGCCAGGGCGGAACGCACAAATGTCCGTTCCTCCTGCAGGACATCTCTTATTACCTCCTTAAAATTTGGAGGCGGCGCCGCCTGGAGCTGTTGGCGGAGCTTCTCAAGCTCCTTCTCCATCACGCCAATCTGCAGGCTCTGGTGCTCTATGGTGGCCTCGAGCCTTTCGTTTTCTTCTGAGGCGTTGCGGCTGATTATTTCAGCTAAAATCTCATGCAGGGTAGCTGCAGAAGCCTTTAACGCCTTCTGGAACCCGCTTTTGAGGTTCCCTGACTTTTGGGCCACCACGAAGATGGTGTCCACCTCAGCCTCAACCTGTTTTCTGAGCATGGCGCTCAACCGATCTATATCCGTCTTTGCGGACGGAGCATTACGCAAGGCGAGATATTTGGCACGAGCCTCTCTATTGGCACGTGTCATTCCCACCACCTTCTCTTCAGCGTCCTGTTGTTTCTCCAGGCGCTTTCTCTCAGCAAGTTCGGCCTTTGCCTCGGCAAGCTCAGCTTTTGCCTTGGCTAAGCCAACATATTCCCCGGTAGTTGGGGGTCGGCCTCGGCCTCGTTTTGCCTTCACGGTCTTGTTCGACGAACTAGAGTCGTCAGTAAGCTCTTCCGAGCCAGACCGCGGTCTCTTCCGATAGATCGAAGGATCTCCCACTACGGACGAGCTGTCCGACATATCGTCATCCGGTATGTCGGTTTTGTCGTCGGGCCTCCTGAAGAGGCTTATACCAAGCGCCGAAGATGGTCGGCTACCCGAAGGCGACGCGTTTCCGTCAGGATAGTCCAACGGCACCACGACCACCACCGGGTCCAGCTCAGTTTGGCCCTGAGAAGGGCCTTTTTTCTTCCCGGGGGATACGGGAACCTTCTTTAGCATATCGGAAGATAGATACATTCGAATCCGCACAGTACGGTCCTTCGAGCTTTGGTCACCTACCACTGTTGGCCACTGCGTTACCGCGCACCAAACAGGGAGGGTCCAGGGCAGACGACGGGGACGTACTCTAGGACACTGTGGGGGCTGCCCCAACCTAACCTAACCTAACCTAACCTAACCTAACCTAACCTAACCTAACCGACGAACTCTAAATTTGAAATTACTGTAATTACCTAACCCTGTTGTCGATTTTCGCAATTTTTGTTTTGTTTGCCTAATCTAACTGTTCCTCATCATCCCTCACTGTCCCTCAGACTCAAAACCCAATATTTTAGCTTTTTGTAATTTTTAACTTTTAATTTTCATATAAAAATACCGTTTTTTGCCCCCCCTCAATAATTTTGTACTAACATTTTTCAACTTTTTTATTAAATTAAATTGTCTGTGCTGTGGCGCGTCTCCCGACACCCCACACACACCCCTAACATCTATAGCGCATTTTTGAATTCAAATTTTCACTTTTTACTTCAACAAATTTGTATGGAGAAAACTTAAATAGTCAAAAACTTAAATTTTTTGTATAGATACTTACCTCTTTTGTGTTTTGCTGTGGTACTCCCCGACGAGCCGCGTCTTTTGACACCCCTCCCGGCAGGATCCACCTGTAAAAACAAAAGATATTAGCTAAAAACTTTCAAACCGAGGTTACCTTAGGGGTACTTTTTCTCATACAAATTACGAACTCTAAATTTGAAATTACTGTAATTACCTAACCCTGTTGTCGATTTTCGCAATTTTTGTTTTGTTTGCCTAATCTAACTGTTCCTCATCATCCCTCACTGTCCCTCAGACTCAAAACCCAATATTTTAGCTTTTTGTAATTTTTAACTTTTAATTTTCATATAAAAATACCGTTTTTTGCCCCCCCTCAATAATTTTGTACTAACATTTTTCAACTTTTTTATTAAATTAAATTGTCTGTGCTGTGGCGCGTCTCCCGACACCCCACACACACCCCTAACATCTATAGCGCATTTTTGAATTCAAATTTTCACTTTTTACTTCAACAAATTTGTATGGAGAAAACTTAAATAGTCAAAAACTTAAATTTTTTGTATAGATACTTACCTCTTTTGTGTTTTGCTGTGGTACTCCCCGACGAGCCGCGTCTTTTGACACCCCTCCCGGCAGGATCCACCTGTAAAAACAAAAGATATTAGCTAAAAACTTTCAAACCGAGGTTACCTTAGGGGTACTTTTTCTCATACAAATTACGAACTCTAAATTTGAAATTACTGTAATTACCTAACCCTGTTGTCGATTTTCGCAATTTTTGTTTTGTTTGCCTAATCTAACTGTTCCTCATCATCCCTCACTGTCCCTCAGACTCAAAACCCAATATTTTAGCTTTTTGTAATTTTTAACTTTTAATTTTCATATAAAAATACCGTTTTTTGCCCCCCCTCAATAATTTTGTACTAACATTTTTCAACTTTTTTATTAAATTAAATTGTCTGTGCTGTGGCGCGTCTCCCGACACCCCACACACACCCCTAACATCTATAGCGCATTTTTGAATTCAAATTTTCACTTTTTACTTCAACAAATTTGTATGGAGAAAACTTAAATAGTCAAAAACTTAAATTTTTTGTATAGATACTTACCTCTTTTGTGTTTTGCTGTGGTACTCCCCGACGAGCCGCGTCTTTTGACACCCCTCCCGGCAGGATCCACCTGTAAAAACAAAAGATATTAGCTAAAAACTGAAAAAAATCGCCCGCCCGCCCACCCACCCTATTGTACCACGGGTATATCAACTCGGTCCATTTTGCGTAATCTTTAAACCATAATAACTTCTGTTTGCGTAGTCGTAGCGAGTTGCGGCTTTCACCTTTGTTATTGTTTAGGCTTCCTCTTTTAAATCCATATATTAAATTCACCGATTTTTAAATTTTTGCATTTTTCTTAGTTTTTTATAATGGCTATGTTAAGATCTCCAGTAAAGAAGGCAGCACCCCCAATGGCTGAGCAAGAAACATCGAGCCAAGACACCGCTCACGTCCGCCAAGTCTTGCGGTACGAAAGTGACGAGGAAGACCGCCCCCCTTCGGTTGTGCCATGCACGGTTTCGCTCGAGGTTCTGAGCACGCCATCAACATCTCAGGCGCCCATTGTCCCCGGCGGGACATACAAAAAGGCGAAATCTGCTGGAACAAGGAAGAACTCGGTCTCCGTCTCCGCGCCGTTCCCGAAAATAACATCAATTATCGACGGATTGAGGGAATGCCAGAGAATTGCCATAGACACCAAGATTGAGCTGAAACAATCGGGAAACATCAAAAGCGACATTAGGAGTAAAATAAACCATAACATGGACATTCTCGACTATGTTTCGCAGAGGGTAGAGGAACTGTTGGAAAGGGGCGACAGTGTAACTACAGACAGCACCACGTCCGTCAAGTCTATCGAAGACAGCCTCATTCCGAAGTTCGAAGAAATGATGACTAAATACACCACTAGAGTAGAGGACCTGATCTCCACCCAAGTGTCGCGACCATCCGACACAGTAGACACTGAGACGACAAAAAGAACTGTCGAATTACTGGAAAGGCTGGAAGCGCAGTCCCTACTTCTGGAGTCAAGGCAAAGGTCTTATAGTGAAACTGTACGCGGCGAAAATAGCTCAAGATCGCCCCCTCAATCGCACACACGCGGACAGGCTCTTCACTCGATTCTGGTGGCGTCGGAAGATGTTACCGAGTCGGGTGAAGAGGTTCTCAATAAAATCCGAGAGGCTGTCAATGCGAAGGAGGGGTGGATAAAAGTTGAAAAAGTTCGCAAAGCAAGCGGAAGGAAAGTTATAATGAGTTGCCGAACCGAGACTGAGAGGAACCAGGTCAAAGAAAGAATCCTCGGGTCCGGTAAACAGCTAACTTGCGAAGAGGTTAAAAATAAAGACCCGCTATTAATCCTCAAAGATGTACTGAGTGTTCACTCCGACGAAGACGTCCTCAAGGCTATCAGAGCCCAAAACAAGGAGATCTTTAAAGACTTGCCTACAAACGAAGACCGCATGGCAATCAAATATAGGAAGAGGGCAAGAAACCCACACACCGGGCACATCGTCCTAAGCACATCTCCCCAATTACATAAAAGGGCAACGGAGATTGGAACGCTACGCGTAGACCTGCAAAGGATACGAGTAGAAGACCAATCGCCGTTGGTGCAGTGCACCCGGTGCCTGGGATATGGCCACAGCCGTAAGTTCTGTGAAGGCTCCAGCGACCTGTGCAGCCACTGCGGAGGAGCACACATGAGAACGAACTGCCCTGAGTGGGAAGCACGGTCAGTACCATCCTGTATTAACTGCGACAGAGCTAAAGTTCAGAACAAGGGGCACAATGCCTTCAGCGAGACCTGCCCAGTCAGACAAAAGTGGGACCGGTTAGCACGGTCGAGGGTAGCGTATTGCTAAAGTTGTCCCGGAGACCACCGCATCTAAAGAAGTAAAAAAAGTTAAGGTGATACAGGCTAACCTCCAACGAAAGGGGCTGGCCACCGACGAACTCATCATGGAGAGCTTCCTCCGGAATGTCAGCTTTTGTCTAGTATCCGAGCCATATGTCGGCAGCGAAGGCGTAATGGCACCAAAGTCCAGTTATCGCGTCATTCAAAAACGAGATTCGACCGTACAAAAACCTACAAAAGCGGCGATAGTGGTGCTGGACAACAACATCTTGGTAGAGGAGATCCCGTCGCTGACAACGGAAAACATGGCGGTTGCGGCTCTAAACATCCATGGAAACGCCGTCGGTGTCATCTCCATGTACTGTGAGGGTAACCAACCCATTGGGCCCTACATAGAGCAGATGACACTGGCGATAGCGCGACTGAACAAGCCGAACGTCATCGTTGGAGGGGACTTTAACGCCCATAACATCTGGTGGGGCAGCGAAGGGGTCGACCACAGAGGGGAGGAACTCATGGGAGCTCTCAACGAGCAGAATCTCCATTTACTCAATGCTGGAACGGAGCCGACCTTTTTCGTGATCAGGAATGGAAGACCGCACAAAAGCATAGTGGACATCACAGTGTGCAGTGAAAACTTATTAGACAAGATCACGGACTGGAAAGTTAATACAGGGATCACCAGCTCAGACCACAACACAATAACTTTTACAATCATGCTCAACAACAAACCAATAGGAACAACCAAACCACAAAAGACAAGAATATACAATACAAAAAAGGCAGATTGGCAAAAATTCAAAGCTGAATTCTTAAAAAATCTATCAGACTCTAACATCAGCCCGGACACCATTAATGCAATAACCACTAAATCAGAAATAGATGAAATAGTTCAGAAATACACCCACTGCATCACCCAAGCTTGCCAGTCATCCATACCCCTACTAAAAAACAGAAGAAACCTTAACTTACCCTGGTGGAGTCCCGAACTAGAGACACTGAAGCGCAATATGAACACGGCAAAGCGTCGAATCCGGAATGCCGCGCCGATCAGAAGAGATCACGTCGTCGAACAATACCTGGAAGCGAAAGAAATATATGAACTGGGAGTCAAAAAAGCCAAACAGGAAAGTTGGAAAAAGTTCTGCACCACGCAACCTGGAGAAAGTGTCTGGGATGGCATTTACAGAGTCATCAGACAAACATCTAAGCGACACGAAGACCGTCCTCTCCGCTCCGGTGACACTTACTTGGACTCACGCGGGTCTGCAAAACTTCTGGCTAAGACTTTCTTCCCGCAAGATAACATCGCAGACGAAAATGAAGATCATAGGGAAACCAGAAGGCTTGCAGACCAGCCCGAACTTGCGACCGACACACAGGACATAAGCCCACCTTTCACGATGACGGAATTAGAACAAACCACCAATAGTTTTAACCCCAAAAAAGCACCAGGACCGGATAAACTCACCGCGGACATCTGCCAAATGGCCATCAACTCCAAAAAACAAATATTTCTGAATATAGCCAACAAATGCCTAGACCTTTCTCATTTTCCCAAATCGTGGAAGGTGGCGAATATAGTTGTCCTGAGGAAGCCCAATAAGGAAGATTATGCCAATCCAAAATCTTACCGCCCAATAGGGCTACTTTCCATCTTGGGTAAGATAGTTGAAAAAATGTTGGTGAAAAGACTGAACTGGCACCTTCTACCGAAAATGAACAAGAGACAATACGGCTTCACACCCCAGAAAAGCACCGAAGACGCCCTCTACGATCTAAAGAAACATCTTGACACAAACTTAAAGAAGAAGAAGATAAACGTAGTCGTGTCACTAGATATAGAGGGCGCCTTCGATAGCGCCTGGTGGCCGGCTGTATTGTGCGGCCTAAAAGACAAAGGATGCCCTCCGAATCTGATCAAATTAGTGACCAGCTATCTGCAACAGAGGGAGATATCACTCACTTATGCCGGACAAGAAGTGACGACAGAAACGACGAAAGGATGCGTTCAGGGCTCGGTTGCCGGCCCCACCTTCTGGAACGTCATCCTTGATCCTCTGCTTAACCAACTCGAAGCAAACGGAGTATATTGCCAAGCGTTCGCCGACGACCTCATTCTAGTGTTTTCCGGAAAAGAGACGGCACTAATCAACTCTCAGGCAAATGCAACGCTTCAAACAGTACACGAGTGGGGCAATCAGTGTAAACTACGATTCGCACCACATAAAACTAATGCCATGATTGTGACAAATGCGTTAAAATACGGAAACGTAGACATAGAGATGGGAGGAATTAAAATTCAAATAGTAGACGAGATTAAAATACTTGGGCTAATTGTCGACAAAAAACTTACCTTCAATAGCCACATCTCATATATATGTCGAAAAGCTGCAGGAATTTACAAGCAGATTGCAAGGACGGCAAAAACATCGTGGGGTCTAAGTCCAGAGAACATAAGGACTATATATCTTGCCGTCATTGAGCCTATCGTATTATATGCGGCAAGTGTATGGTCTCAGCACGCTTCTAAAATTTCTGCTCAAAAACAATTGAATGTATTGACGAGAGGCTTCGCACAGAAAATATGCAAGGCATATAAGACAGTATCATTACATTCAGCAATACTCCTCTCAGGCCTGCTACCATTACATCTGAGAGTAGCAGAGGCAGGAGACGTCTACAAGGCGAAAAGGGGAGTTCCACAAAAGATCTTGATGGGAAGAAAAATCGAGAGAAAAGTAAGGCACAAAGACCTGCCACACCCCGCTAAGACAGTTACTGTGACATACAGTAAAATTGAGAAGACGGAGGAAGAGGCGTTAAAAGAGGACAGTGAAAGATTAATAATTTATACCGATGGCAGCAAGTCGGAAAGTGGAGTAGGTGCGGCCATCACAGTGTGGAAGTGCGGAGCGGAAATCGAATCAAAGAAGTTCCGACTGGAATCTTTCTGCACCGTGTTTCAAGCTGAGATGCTCGCCCTCCATGGTGCAACGGAAGCTGCATTGAAACTAAACACCAATAACATCAGCATAATCAGTGACTCCATGTCAGCACTGGAGTTGTTGACACGCAGCAAACTAGACCATCCTCTGGCTCTCAAAATATATAAAAATATCGAACGTCTCCAGAAAGAAAACAAACATGTAAACCTACACTGGATAAGAGCACACGAAGGAACACCCGGCAATGAGAGAGCGGACGAGCTAGCAAAGGCCGCCTCCAAAATGAAAGTCAAAGCTACTTACGACCGATGCCCAATTATACACATTAAAACCCAAAAGAGAAAAGCCTCCGTTCAAGAGTGGAATAAAATATACACAGAAGGTGAAACGGCAGGGGTGACGAAGCTCTTCTTCCCGGACGCAGAATCTGCATACAAATTGGTTCGTGAAATTGGTATAGACCCTATATTAACGCAAGTCTTCACAGGACATGGCGGATTCTCTCAGTATTTAAATAGATTTAAGTGTAAAGAGAATCCGTCATGTCCTTGCGACCCTGAGCAAGACGAGACAGTACCACACATAATATCAGACTGCCCCATAAACGGAATAAATAGATACAATATACAACAGAAACTACACTCCGATATCACAACTCAAAATTATAATAGCCTATTAACAAACTCCAAAACCAGAACCCATTTCCTGTCATATCTAAAAGAAACAGCCATAGCAACAATAAACAAGAACAAAACCAGGGAAGAACCAACTCACCAAACCTCATCACAACAGTAAATATTTAAAAAAAAAATTTATAAAAAAAAAAAAAAAAAAAAAAAAAAGGGGTATATTCCCTCCCCATTGTAAATACATGATAAAAAATATGAAACTGCACTTAAAACTTATGTAAATATGTACATAATCGAGAAAAAAAAAAAAAAAAAAAAAACAACAACTCCTACTTCCTTCTTCCTCTTAACTCTTTTAGAAGAATATGTAAAGCAAATACAAATAATAAGCTTAAAAATGAAAAATGGAAAAAACAAAGGCTTTGATATATGTCAAAGGTGACTCAGATAGAATATAAAAAAAAAAAAAAAAAAAAAAAAAAAAAAAAAAAAAAAAAAAAAAACCTAACCTAACCTAACCTAACCTAACCTAACCTAACCTAACCTAACCTAACCTAACCTAACCTAACCTAACCTAACCTAACCTAACCTAACCTAACCTAACCTAACCTAACCTAACCTAACCTAACCTAACCTAACAGGCGAGTGATGAGCTCAGGCGGGCAGGAGAACGGGTATCTGCTCTTGATACGCCTCACAGTTCTCTTTGCCTGCAAGAGCTCCGCCTTTAGATCTTCTAGTCGCTGACACCAAAAGGGAGGACGAGTGGCGGCAGAGTTGCCACAGATGATGGGGAAGCTCAGTGAGGCAGCCTTGTGGATAGCGTCAGTTACCTTTTTTATGTAGATATCCAGGTCGGGCGCAGAGAGTTCTAGAGGTTTATTGCTATCAATATCGGATTGAAGAAAAGAGTTACTTAGGTTATTTTTGAAGGAGGCCCAGTCAGTGTGCTGGTTGATCCGGTAGCGGCGGGTGGATCTTTGCGGAATTTCAACATGGACAGAATTTAATAAAACATTAAAATATATGAGGGAGTGTTGGGCAGCAGGTATAACAGAGCGGTCAATGTGCCAGTCGGAAACAGAACCGGCCAGGTCGGATGTAACAAACGTTAGATCGATGGCGCTGGTTCTTAAGGAACCGTGACTAAAGGCCTCAAACGTCTGGTCGCCCGAATTACTACATACTAGGTCGTTGAAAGAGGCAAAATTCGCAACAATATCGCCCCTGTCATTACGTCTGCCAAGGGAATCCCAGGAGGGATGCCACGCATTGAAGTCACCTGAGATAATGCAGCGACGGCCATTGGCAAAGTCAAGGACTGACTTGATCCTCTCTAAGAGAGCGGTGGGGACCGTGGAGGGAGAGATGTAGACTGATATTAATATGACACTATTGGTTCCAGAATGGAGCTTGACAGCAACTAAATCGGGGCATGAGAATTGAGAAAGTAGAATTGCTTTAGTTTGGAGAGCGTACCTGTTGTGGATATATATTGCAGCTCTAGTTGGTGTATTGTCTGAGATGATTTGGAAGGTGTCAATGCCTACTCCGCCCATGGCCCCTCCACCCCCCTGGGAGCTCACATAGGGCTCTGTGACCATGGCGATGCAAGAGCGTTTGTTACGCGCAAAAAAACTGATAAAATTGTACGTAGTGGCATAACTTTTATCCAGATTAATTTGGAGAATGAGAAAGATTTTTTAAAGTTACTGGCCATAGTCTACCTTGGACTGCACACGGTTAAGCATGGAGATGCGTCTTGGGCATGAGAACGATAAACTTGAGTGTTTGGCACTTACCTCTGTGTGGAATTTCGCGTTATGCGCAACACAATTGATACAGATGGGGTCAGCTGCGGCGATGGGACAGGAGCGCTGAGTGTGGCCCGGCTTGCCGCAGTGGCGGCAAAGGTCCTCCTCAGCGGTACAGCGCCCTACGGTGTGCCCAAACTGGAAGCACCGGCGGCACTGTTTAAGTGGGGACGATTCTTCAAAGTGTACCCGTTGGTGTTCCAGGCGCAGGCGCTCAAGGTTTGAGAGACGGGGCCACGACCCAGGCGGCACGGTGATGGTGGCGTTGTACAAGTGGGGGCATCTATTCGATGAAACGAAGAGCAAGTTGAACTTGCTCCTGCAGAAGTCGGACAACTCGGGGTTTTGCGATGTTAGGCACTCGATGAGCTCCTCCCGAGGCACGTCCTTGCTGATGCCTTTAATCAAAATTTTGGGGTCGATCTTCCGCTCAGGCTCTGCCGAGACACCCTCAGATTCAGCGGCGGCGTTAATACGACTCAGTGCGTCGTTTAGGTCCTCCTTCTTTTCGAACTCTACCCTGGTTTTACCCCTAGAGAGCTGGTGTTGACAGTAAGTTAAAATTCGCGCCTCACAAAACAAAAACTATGACGGTCACTAACAAACTAAAATTCGACACTCCACGTCTTACCATGGGTGGAGTTTCTATTGAAGACACAGACAATATCAAGCTTCTGGGTGTCACAATAGACAATAAGTTGACTTTTAACTTACATGTCAAAAATGTATGTAGAAAGGCGATAGCCGCATACAAACAATTAACAAGAGCCGCAAAAATTGACTGGGGGTTACACCCCGAAGTAATAAGGACAATATACGTTGCCACAATAGAGCCCATTGTCTTGTATGCGGCTAGCGTCTGGGCCCCTGCAACCTCAAAAATCTGCGTACAAAAATCACTAAACAGCGTGCAAAGAGGGTTTCTTCAAAAAATGTGTCGCGCATACCGAACTACCTCCCTAACATCGGTTCTCTTGCTGTCCGGGATGCTACCGCTGGACATCCGCACCCGAGAGGCTGCCACTTTATATACAGCAAAAAGAGGTATTCCTATACCAGCACTTCGCGATAGAGAAGTCGAGGCAAAAACACCGCTGCAAGATGCCCCACATCCAGCTGAATTAGGCAGCCTGGAGTACTATCCGCTGATAGACAACGAACAACTCGCAGAAAACAGCCAATACGACGTTCGCATTTTTACGGATGGGAGTAAGGTTGACGAGCGGGTTGGAGCAGCTTTATCCATTTGGAAGGGAGAGGCTGAGACCAAGTCCGTCAAGCTTACTCTTTCTCCGTACTGCAGTGTTTATCAGGCTGAACTCCTGGCTGTGTTAAAAGCGACTGAAGAGATCCTGAAGCATAATGATCTTACATACGCCATCTATAGTGACTCGACTGCAGCGCTCCAATCTGTCGTGTCTCATGATTGCCCTCACCCCCTAGCATCCAACATAAGAAAAAATCTCAGACTTGCAACCAAACAAAATAAATCTGTCACATTATTCTGGATAAAAGCGCATATAGGTCTCATAGGTAATGAGCGTGCTGACCAACTGGCCAAAGAGGCGGCTCTTAAACTAAAAAGGAAATCGCAGTATGACAAGTGCCCCGTTTCATTCGTCAAGCGATGTATCCGGCAAGACTCGCTTGACGAATGGAACGGAAGGTACAAATCATCAGAAACCGGCGGCATAACGAAAATATTTTTCCCGGATGCGATCGAAGCCTACGAAGCAGTGCGGAAGATAGAGGTACTGGGCATAACAACACAAGTCCTCACAGGGCATGGTGGGTTCGCCGAATACCTGCACCGTTTCAAGTGTAAGGAGAACCCATCATGCCCATGTGAACCGGACACGCCAGAAACGGTCGTACACATTTTGACCCAGTGCCCTATCTTCTCAATGCAACGCCATGACATCGAACAACGTCTGGGAACAAATATAACGACAGAAAACATCGCAAACATAATGATGAGCCAACAACGAGGCATCTTCTTAGAGTACTGTTCGGCAGTAGCTCAAAAAGTTATTATTAAAAATAATTAATATAATAATAAAAAAAAAAAAAAAAAAATAATAATAATAAAAAAAAAAAAAAAAAAAAAAGTGTGATTGACTTGTTTTTACATTTAATTGTCTTTTGTTTTATTTTTGTTCTGTTTTATTTTTATTGATCTTGTAATTCAGAGAAGTGATTATGCTCCATTGATTCTTTGTATCCCAATTATTTGAATTTATCTTTTGTTCTGTTTTGTTCTTTTTTCGTTTTATTTTCAAACTTGTATGTCTTTATGTAACAATAGTTACTAGTAACCATTAAAAAATAGAAAATTATGTAAACTGAAGAAGAAATTATTATCCTATTCTAAAACGTTTGTAAAAAACATGTTAAAAGTATTAAAGTTAAAAGTAATAATAAAGTCTGTGGCGACCTAAGCCACAGGTAAGTGTATTTTAAATTAAAAAAAAAAAAAAAAAAAAAAAAAAACCTAACCTAACCTAACCTAACCTAACCTAACCTAACCTAACCTAACCTAACCTAACCTAACCTAACCTAACCTAACCTAACCTAACCTAACCTAACCTAACCTAACCTAACCTAACCTAACCTAACCTAACCTAACCTAAACTACTACTACTACTACTACTACTACTACTACTACTACTACTACTACTACTACTACTACTACTACTACTACTACTACTACTACTACTACTACTACTACTACTACTACTACTACTACTACTACTACTACTACTACTACTACTACTACTACTACTACTACTACTACTACTACTACTACTACTACTACTACTACTACTACTACTACTACTACTACTACTACTACTACTACTACTACTACTACTACTACTACTACTACTACTACTACTACTACTACTACTACTACTACTACTACTACTACTACTACTACTACTACTACTACTACTACTACTACTACTACTACTACTACTACTACTACTACTACTACTACTACTACTACTACTACTACTACTACTACTACTACTACTACTACTACTACTACTACTACTACTACTACTACTACTACTACTACTACTACTACTACTACTACTACTACTACTACTACTACTACTACTACTACTACTACTACTACTACTACTACTACTACTACTACTACTACTACTACTACTACTACTACTACTACTACTACTACTACTACTACTACTACTACTACTACTACTACTACTACTACTACTACTACTACTACTACTACTACTACTACTACTACTACTACTACTACTACTACTACTACTACTACTACTACTACTACTACTACTACTACTACTACTACTACTACTACTACTACTACTACTACTACTACTACTACTACTACTACTACTACTACTACTACTACTACTACTACTACTACTACTACTACTACTACTACTACTACTACTACTACTACTACTACTACTACTACTACTACTACTACTACTACTACTACTACTACTACTAATGGAAAATAATGGACTAATGATAAAGGCTAACTTTAAAAATTACAGTTCATGCCGAATTAACAAATACTTACTTTTTTTTTATTTACTTTAATTCCATGTGTGAGGAAACACATCCCGAATAGCGTTGAAAAAAGCGGGAATTTTTCAAGAAAAATAAAAATTTCATGTTTTTTATTAACAAAACGATAAAAACGTGAAAAATATGAAAAAACCGGAAAAGTATGCATGTTTTTTTCGCAGAATTTTTTTATTATGTTTTGGAGGGTGATCTGGTGGAAACTGGGCCGCGAGGTGGAAGGGGACCTCCAAGGAGCTACTGTAACCGAAGTCAGATCTGGTCTCCGACTCACCGTTTTAGAGATATGAGGGGTTCTTTATCAAAGAGTTGTCCGTGGTGTTGGTCCTGGGTTGGTACGAGGAGTCTTAGAGGGGGTCAAAAATGGTGTCAGAATTGACCTCCGACGCTCCGTTTAGGAGTTATCCCCTGAGAAGCTATGCAATAGCTTAAAAACTTGTTTTTTTCAAACGTTTTTTTCAATTTTTTGAAACAAACGGCGAAAATTTCAATAAAACCCGTTTTTTTCCAAAAATTTTTATATGATTTATTTCAGTGTAACAAACGAATAAAACGGTAAAAAACGAAAAAACGTTTTTTTCGCCGAAAAAAACAATTTCGTTTCTTTCGGAATTTTCAACGCTAATCCTGAATAACTTTAACTTTAACTAAACTACAACTTTAAACTTTACAAAAAAGTAGTATTGTTAAAACATTAATATTGCGGATACTCGCTATTTTTAGTCTGCACAATTATTTTAACAATAAACATTCAAATTATTCGTTTTTAAAGTTTTATATAAATTAATCAACTGCAAAACTCACCTCTACACAGTCTCCAACACATTCTCACTCAATCAACTTTACAAGTAAGTCACAATCACAAGTTTTTTTACAATTACTACATCTACATACATTATGGGTGTAAACAACTTGGAAGCACTTTGTAAACTGTTCGAGTCGAGGATGCAAGAATATGAAGTTCGCCTCCAGAAAGCTTCTCAAGTTTCCACTGTACATTCGGACATTGCTTCATTATCTCGGGACTTCACTGAGTTTTAGGCACATGCAAATATTTGCCCAACTTAAGAAACATATGAAAGACCTCACTTATGGCTTGGACAAGCATGAGACAGCTATGCGAAGGAAGGAGGCCATGCTATTGCATGGCATACCTGAAAAATAAAACAAGAAGCCTCATGAAGTTGAGCAACAAGTTTTTTACTACTACTACTACTACTAATGGAAAATAATGGACTAATGATAAAGGCTAACTTTAAAAATTACAGTTCATGCCGAATTAACAAATACTTACTTTTTTTTTATTTACTTTAATTCCATGTGTGAGGAAACACATCCCGAATAGCGTTGAAAAAAGCGGGAATTTTTCAAGAAAAATAAAAATTTCATGTTTTTTATTAACAAAACGATAAAAACGTGAAAAATATGAAAAAACCGGAAAAGTATGCATGTTTTTTTCGCAGAATTTTTTTATTATGTTTTGGAGGGTGATCTGGTGGAAACTGGGCCGCGAGGTGGAAGGGGACCTCCAAGGAGCTACTGTAACCGAAGTCAGATCTGGTCTCCGACTCACCGTTTTAGAGATATGAGGGGTTCTTTATCAAAGAGTTGTCCGTGGTGTTGCATTGCATGGCATACCTGAAAAATAAAACAAGAAGCCTCATGAAGTTGAGCAACAAGTTTTTTTAAATCAATTAAAGGTGTCAGAGAGCAAAAAGCACATACAAGTGTGTCATCATCTAGGTACTTCTTTGCAGTCCAAAACCAAGCCTCTTCTTGTACGGTTCACTAATATTGAGCACCGTGATGCCGTCTGGGACAGCAAGACTTCATCACTAAAGGGCACATGCATCACTATGTCGGAGTTCTTAACCAAGATCGGGCATTGTTAGAATCTCTTTGGTATTTTGATGTTTAAGAAATATATTTTGATGTGTCATTCTGGTTTTTATCGTGTGTACTTAAAACAATGTCAGAAATAAAAAATGGATAATTGATTAAATTTCTTTCTCTATACCTTTTACATAACAAAGGTTATGGGCCCAGTAAATAAAATGTAAACGTGTGTAGAGAAAAATCGTGTAAGAAAAAAAAAGAGTAAGATTGATGGAAAATGAAGTAAATACATACATATAAAAAAAAAAAAGAAAATGGCTACTACAAATTTTCCTCAATTAAAAGCTGAGAACTTTAACAACTGGTTATTTAGAGTAGAAGTAATTTTAGATGAGAAACAGTTGTCTTATACGATAGGAGAAGGAAGTACTGAAGAAGATAAAAAAGGTAATTGGTTAAAGGACAATGCGAAGGCAAGAAGTATCTTAGTGCAATGCATACCAGACAAATATCTAAATTTCGTAAAGGAATGTAGAACTGCAAAAGATATTATAAAAACGCTAAAGTTAACATTTCAACGGAAAAGTATAATATCAATAATACATTTGCGAAGAAAATTATTAAATTTGAAGCAAGATAAAAATGAATGCCTAGAAGATTATTTTCAACGGTTCGATGAGTTGGTAAGAGAGCTAGAATGTGCACAAGAGAAGTTAAATGATAGAGACAAAATTGCTTGTTTGTTAACCGGATTGGATGAAAAATATGATACGGTTATTACTGCGATAGAGTGCAATACAGATTTAACGACAGAAGATAATAAGGCGGGAGACCTAAAGCTAGATTTTGTGAAAGCGCGATTACTAGATGAAGAGCTGAAATTGAAAAATAAAGAACCAAATTCAAGTAACTCTAATGAAACTACATTTCTAGTAACCTGTTATCGATGTCAGAAACCAGGACATATAGCAAAAGATTGTTATAAATTTAGAGGACGCGGACGCGGACGTTCGAGGCCATATAGAAGCATGAGAGGAAGAGGAGCTTATGTGAACACAGGGGAAACAGGACATTTTTCAGGGGATATGTTAGCACAAAATGATAACGATCGAGCTACTACTTTTATTAGTACAGGTATGGCTTACTGTATTAACACTGAGAAGGAAAACGAAATTAACTGGGTAATTGATTCGGGCTGTACACATCATCTTGTTCATGAAAAATATGAGAAATTCATGATAAAAGTTAGGAAATTGCAAAATCCGATTAAAATTTATGTAGCGAACGGTGATTACTTTGTGGCAGAGAAAGTAGGGAATATACAATTTTTGGTAGGTGGAATCTCAGTAAAAGTAGATGCTTTACTAATGAAAAATTTAACTTTTAATTTACTTTCTGTCAAAATGATGGTTGCTAATGGAAATTTTGTCGAATTTAGTCATAACGCTGTAAAAATTACAACTTCAGCTAATCAAATTATATTAGGATCTTGTTTAGGCAAACTATTTTTTCTAAAAACTATATGCAACTGTGTCCAAGCTACTTGCAATAGTACAACGTCATCAGAGGCCGAACTTTGGCACAAACGTTTAGGGCATGTTAACCGTAAGGGTCTTGGAATTTTAAGATTATCGATTAGTCCCAAAATATGTGGGCCATGTCTAGAGGGAAAGTCTACTCGACTACCTTTCCAACTTACAAGAGGACCAAGATCAAGACATGTCGGCGAACTGCTGCACACTGATATTGCAGGACCAACTAGAACGCCAGGACTTAAAGGTGAGCGTTATTATCAAGTAGTTGTTGATGATTATTCACATTTTTGTGTTACTTACTTACTACAAAACAAAAGTCAAGCAACAGAAAATTTAATTCATTATGTAAATAGATTAGAAAATGACAAAGGAGTTCGAGTTAAAAATGTACGATGTGATAACGGCAGGGAATTTAGAAATAACACATTGGAGACATTTTGTAAAAATAAAGGTATTCAGATTCAGTATACTGTACCCTATTCTCCACAGATGAATGGCGTTGCTGAGAGAATGAATCGGACTATTTGCAACAAAGCACGAACGATTCTCAATGAATCTGCATTGCCCAGGGAACTATGGTGTGAAGCTATTTGTTGTGCTACGTATCAATTAAATAGATGTCCATCAGGAGCAATTCATTATAGAACTCCAGAAGAGATTTATCGAGGTAAATTAAATCTGAAACATTTAAGAGTATTTGGAAGTAAAGCCTGGACAGTTATAATGCCGAAACAAGATAAGTTTGATAAAAGAGCAAAAGAAACTAGGATGGTCGGCTATGCGCCGAATGGATACCGTTTGTGGGATCCAGAGACGAATGATGTGATAATATCGAGAGATGTAAGGTTTGATGAAAATGATATTAAATATAAAGGAAAGGAAAAAGCAGACGAAGAACAAAGAGACTATTATATCGATGAAGAAAGTATTGATAATGAGACAGAACAGGAGTCTAACAAAGAGAAACAAGTTGAGGAAATCGAAACAGATATAAATGAAAATGGAAATGGAAGACAGGTGAGGATTAGAAAATCACCTAATTATTTAAAAGATTATGTAGTTGAAGATAATGCAGAATATGATGAAGAATATGAAGATGCAAATGTAGTTTATTGTTTAATGGGAAATTGTGATCCAAAATCGTATGTTGAAGCTATTAATAGAGGAGAAGATTGGCAAAAAGCTGTAAATGAAGAAATAAGCTCATTAGAAAGTTTAAAGACGTGGAAAGAAACTGAATTACCAAAAGGTAAGAAAGCTATAGATACGAAATGGATATTCACTACAAAATCAGACGGTCGAAAGAAAGCCAGGTTAGTTGCAAGAGGATTTCAGACGGAAAGTGCTTATGATGTATATTCTCCAGTAGCAAGAGTATCCACAATAAGAATGATGTTAAGTCAAGTTGTACAGAAAAATTATAAAACAAGGCAATTGGATGTGCCAACTGCTTTTCTGAATGGTGACCTGAATGTTGAAGTGTATATTAAACCGCCAGAAGGAGTTAAAGTATCTGAAGGAAAAGTGCTAAGACTGTATAAAGCTTTGTATGGATTAAGAGAAGCGCCCAGATGCTGGAACGAACGGTTCCATAATTATGTGTTAAAAGAAGGTTTTAAACAATCGAAACACGATTTCTGTTTGTACAAGAAAAATAATATATGGCTATTGATATGGGTAGATGATATTATCGTTATGGGGAAAGAAAATGAAAATAATAAAGTTATTGACATGTTGAAAGAAGAGTTTAAGGTACGAGATTTAGGAGAAGTCAAAGACTATTTAGGTATGGAAATTACATTTGATAAAGAGAATTTACAAATTAGTCAAAAGAAATTAATAGAAAAGGTTCTAAAGAAATTTGGTATGGAAGAGTGTAAGGGAGCGCAAACTCCTATGGAACAAAACTTGACTCTACAGGATGAAGAAATAATGAAAGATATACCTTATAGAGAGTTGGTAGGTTGTCTGATATATATTTCAAGCATTTCAAGACCAGACATAACGTATGCTACGTCTTTTCTTAGCAGGTACCTAGATAAGCCGACACATACAATATGGATTGCAGGCAAACGAGTGCTAAGGTATTTGAAACAAACAATTAGTAAATGTTTAACTTATACTAAGTCAAAGGATTCCGAAGAATTATTAGCTTACTCAGATGCTGATTGGGGAAGTGATAAACTAGATAGGAAAAGCGTAAGTGGTTGTACAGTATTTTATTATGGTAATTTGATTTCGTGGTACTCTAAGAAGCAGTCAACTATGTCATTGTCTTCAGCAGAGGCGGAGTATATAGCAGCAGCAATGACAGCACAGGAGTTAGTGTATTTAAAAGGTATTTGTTCATTTTTTCATAATGTGGACACAGTTGCATATCTTTTGGTGGACAATCAAAGTGCGATTAAAATGATCGAATGCAATGTAAACAGTAAACGCACCAAACATATTGACATTAAGTATCATTATATAAAGGATTGTGTAAATAAGAATTTATTTTCAATTTCATATGTTTCAACTAATGAAAATGTAGCCGATGTGTTAACTAAGCCTTTATGTTCCATAAAACATAATATTTTTGTTAAGAAGATGAGAGTAATGTAATAGGTAGTTAATTTTCATTTTATTGTAAAGTTTTCAAAGAAAGTTATATTTTAAGTTTGAATAGGAAGTTTAGGTGATTGAAGAGTTTGTTTATATTGTTTATTTATATTAAAATGTCAAGTTGTGTCATGTCATTTAAATATTAGTTTATAGTGTTGGGACATGTACGTTAATGTTATCGATATTATTTTAGTGATGGAAAGTTGTCGATTAAAATGTTATCGAGTGTTTTAGTAATGTTTTTCAGTTTGCAATTTTGAATTTAGCAATTCAATATTGAGAGGGGGTGTTAGAATCTCTTTGGTATTTTGATGTTTAAGAAATATATTTTGATGTGTCATTCTGGTTTTTATCGTGTGTACTTAAAACAATGTCAGAAATAAAAAATGGATAATTGATTAAATTTCTTTCTCTATACCTTTTACATAACAGGCATCACATGTTTATGTCAGCTCACAAGCATTTCGGCATCGAAAACTGTTGGTCGGCGGAAGGCAAAAATAGTAATCATTCTTCCCGACAAATCTCGCCGACAGATTGAAACTCTGGAATCACTGAACAAGCTCATTCCTCAGTATCCAGTATGTGACATCCAGGCAGAGGTTCCTACGCAGACTAATGATGCCACGTGTACGAAATCGCCGAGAAGAACACGCCGACGTCCTTGAGCCATTAGGTTATTTTACTTTCAATACTTTTATTATTATTTTTTAACAATCTGTCGGTATTTTACAATAATATTGGTTTTTATTTGTTTTATGTTTTGAGTTGTTTTGTTTTTAATGTAGATGATTGACGTGTGATGAAATGTCAACGTCAACTTGCTGTTGTCTGTAATCTTTTTTAATGTTGCCATTTGCTCACTCACGATGGTTTTTTTTCTAATTTTTTACTCATTTAGAATTTTTATTTTTCTTTCTTTTTTTTTCCTCTCTAAAAATACCTTATTTGACATTTAAACAAAATTGTTGTTAGATATTAAATTAAACCTAATCAACCCTAGGATCAATCATTCAATCTACATTTTTTTTTTTTTGATCCTTCGCCGGATATTTAGTCTTACGGCTGCTTTTTGTAAAAAAAAATTATCGTTATTTAACCTTTGTACTTTGTAAATTCATATTAAGGGTGAATCGTAAACTTTGTAATTTCAAATTTCTCCCATTTCCCTATTTCTCCCATTTTCCCCGTTTTCCTCATTTTCTTCAATGTTTAATTTCTCCCATTTTCCCCATTTCTCCAATTTTCGCCATTTCCCTCATTTCTCCCATTTTCCCCGTTTTCCTCATTTTCTTCAATGTTAAATTAACCCCATTTTCCTATTTCTCCCATTTCTCTAATTTTTTCAATTTTCCCTATTTCTCCCATTTAAGTAACTTTTTTTTAAATTTTATATTAAAAAAAAACACAATTTGCGTAAAATTAGTTGTTAACGATTTCTTTCTTCTGTTACAAACTAAGAAGTCACGTACATGATTTAGTTTGCAGCAATATAAATGTAGAATTTTGTTGGGTTCCTGGGCATTCAGGCATTCTTGGCAATGAAATTGTAGACTCACTAACTAAATTGACAGAAAATGTAGAAATTTGTAATTTTAAAAAAAAAGAAACGTGTGTTTTTGGGCGTGCATGCTACCGATTACGACGTGAGAGCCAAATGACGTATGTGAGTCACTGATCACCGTGAGTTGCGATAAGATAGTGTGCAGTCCTGCTACCGAATTAAAAAAATCGAGATATTCTCACAAACAAATGTCAAATACTCGATATCACGCCGCTTATGCTAAGCCCACAGAAGATACAGTAGACGACTTTAGTGGAAAAAAAAAAAATCTGGGAAAATCATTTCAGTGTCGGAAAATGAACATCTTGTCGCCAAAAATGTAGTGGATCTTCAGATGGCAATAAATTTGGCAGTGCGTTTGTTGATACATGTATTTCTTATTTGTACGAATATTATTATCATATTCGGCGATTAATTGATATTCGGCGAATACAAATATTCGTATTCGTTGAATCACTAGTTTTGAGTGAAAAATCACATTGAGTGAGCCCTGAAACAACTCCATGTATGTTTTACGATTTTTGCGTAGTTTCCGAATTAAGATTTTAAAGCTTTCTTGCAAAATCAACAGTAACTTCAATAATTTCATTAGGCTGATTAATTTATGTATAAATGCACAGTTCGAAAAGAGTTAAAAAAAGTATGTAACAAATAGACCGTGCGTAATGTAGTTGCAAACGAGGGCATTAAATTTCATAGGGGCGGCAAAAATGTAAAGCCTAGAGGCGGCAAATCTGTAAATCCGCCACTGACTGAAAGATAAAAATAAACATAATGTTAGGTTAAGTACCTACCTGAATGTGTATAGTCTTTAATTATTCCATGATCATTATATAGGATACGAGTATTATTTTATAAATCCGATGAGTAAATTGTAGATAATAAGCCGTTCTTTTGTAAATGTCAATATTTGTGAAAGGGGTTGCTAATTTGGCTCTTTTACTTCAATTTTCACAAATAAGAAGTCACTGATTTGGATACATTATTCAGAGGCTCGCGGTGAGAAATGTCAAAGGAGATGGTTTTGATATATTTTATTTCTAATGTGAATTTTTATATGATTATGGCGTGAATTAACCGAAAGGAATAAACGTGTTACTGGAAAATAACGCATCTTTTAATTAACAAGGACGAAAGCGTACAAATTCAGAAGTTGGAATAGAAAAAAATATACTTTTTTTTTTCTTACCACGCCTACAAGGTAAAGTATAAATTTGTTTTCATACAGGATAGATTGTAATGTTCGAGTATAAAAGATATATTTAACTCGCCAATCTTAATATATTGGCCAAGTTTAACATCTGTATGTGCGATAGTTTTAAAGTTATGAGGGGGACAAAATTGGCTTCACATGGCGCGCTGTCAGCCTATAATCCTTGGCTTGACTTGTCTAGATACTTAAATCGCCTAAGACTGCCTTATTTAACATTAAATAATGATTAATTTATTGATGAGGAATGGACCGGAAGGATTTATGGAAGATGAAATAAATTAATTGATGAGGAACGAAAATAAAGTAACAAGCATATTCATACATGTTAAGAAAACACTAGCAACTTTAATATCTTTAAACAAAATATGGTGGCAATGGTATGATGATGAAGGTGTCCATAGTTTTCTTATATTTAGTAATACATAATATTTACATGAAATACTAACATCTTTGACATAGTAATTGGACTAAAGGAAAGTGTCTATTACAAACATGCATTAAAAACTTAGAGGGATGGATATTAAATTAGATTTACTAGACTTACTAGAGATTTATTGAC
This sequence comes from Emmelina monodactyla, assembly GCA_916618145.1. Classification (NCBI taxonomy): domain Eukaryota; kingdom Metazoa; phylum Arthropoda; class Insecta; order Lepidoptera; family Pterophoridae; genus Emmelina; species Emmelina monodactyla. Next base: position 10,226,123 of record OU745314.1, on the reverse strand, counting down.
ACACATACATTTACAGTAAATTTAGAATTAACTTTGTACCTACAGAGTAGTGCCAAAGGGATACTTTCAGCTATATGTTACCCGGTGAGGCATAATTGAATTTCAAAGCATCCAATTAACAATTATTGAAATCAAATTATCATGCATGATTAAAGTATTCTAATACCATACTGAAATGATTCATTGACCCAATAAAGAAATAAAATAAAACTAGACTATTGGAATTAGATAAAATTAAAAATTAACTACAATTATTTTATGTGAGTCTCAGTACCTATATAACTTTTGTATTTTCTATGTAAATGTGAAATAACTTTAAGATAAGAAGGAATATTAAAATCATTTGTTTAAGTTTGATTTCCTTTACTAAGCAAATGTCAGTTTCAGATCACACCATTATGGAATACATCGCTCGTTACGAAGAGCCTGATAAACAGGATGGGCATAGTACGGGATGGATAAGGAATGGAATTATGTGAGCAGTCGAAGGGAAGGACGGACACACAGGATTGGCTTCAATCACAATGGATTTGGAATAAAATAGTGTGATTGGTCGAGGGAAAGGACCGACACACAGGATGGAAATAGACAGGGTGCGTAAGCTCAGGGATAGAGCGAGCGTCATCTTGTTCCAGGAGTATTTTTGTTGGATTGGATTGGAAATATGGATTGGATGGGACAGGGTGCGTAAGCTCGGGGATAGAGCGAGCGTCATCTTGTTCCAGGATTATTTTTGTTGGATTGGATTGGAAATATGGATTGGATGGAACAGGGTGCGTAAGCTCGGGGATAGAGCGAGCGCCATCTTGTTCCAGGATTATTTTACAGATTCAAGTGACAGGATAGCATGGACTTCTGTAAAGAATTTTGAGGCGCCCATCGCAGGTTAGTGCCTGTACTTGCCGGCATTTGGCAGGTTCAGATTCAAGTGATGACTTACCAAGACGGAAGTGGACCTCTTATTATAATAAGGTAAATACGGATGTGATTATTTATCAAATTAAAACTTGTATAGAAGATTAATGAGTTTTCAACGGAAATGCTTGATAAGAATATTAAGAAAGTTAGACATAGAAAATTTAACGGACACTATCCAATTAATATGAAAGTTTGGGTTAAATGTTTTTTTTTTAAATAATAACAAAAATCAATGTTTGGATCTGAATGTAATTTTATTTATTTATTCACATACTAAGAGGTTATACATTTTTTGTTAAATTACAGAGAAGAATAAACTATGAGTAGTTTTTCCCTTCCCTGCCATTCGCATTGATTTTGATTTAACTAGATTAAGCAAGATGAATAATAAAATAAAATAATAATATTTTGGCGGTAAAAGGGGAGATCTCCCAGTGCTAGACAGGACACAGGCCTAGGGCCAAGCGGGGCCACTGAGATGATTTCAGAAGTCGTATATATAGATACTGCGTTTGAAATGTTGATAGCGCGATATAGGATTTGCCATACATTTCGGTGTCGTTTGTATGCGTACCGCCGGGAAAAAAATGTTGGCGACGATCAGCGCCATCTATGTCGCCACAATATTAAGGAATTAATAACAAATAAGGGAAATACTTTGTATGATGAACAGGCTGCTGGGTGGTAACAAAATACTTGCGCTGCTACAACACATGCATCGCGCTCGCGCGACCCATCACTGGAAACCGGTTAACTTGCAGGCAGATCCGCGCGTTAAAAAAGGGTCACAATTTGCAATTCATATAATTTTACATTTATTAGCTAAAAGTAAAGTAAAATACATTTTATTGCATAAAACTCAAAAATAAACAATTTACAAGTAAACAAACACATAAGCAAGAAGTGGCCTTATTGCTTCAAGCAATTTCTTTCAGGCAAACCTGGCAAAGGAGACAAAATACAAAAGAAATGGATAGGTGCAATAATAATCACAAACAGTACAAAAACAAGATAAACACACTAAGAAATAGAAGTCAAATATGTAAAATAAACGTATATAAGTAAATATAAATAAACACATACATATTTATATATTTACATAAAGTAATACAAGTACTTGAATATATCTATACATACAGCTAGGAAAATAAAAGTATAACATGACTGATGAATAAAATAAAATTATATGATAGATTTAAAATGATTCTGGACAGTGTTTGGAAAGATTGAAGGGTTTTTTTATTTACGGATTTCTGAAAGGAGAGAATTCCACAATCCTACGGCTTGCACAGCAAAAGAAGTACCATAAAACCGGATGCATAGATTTTGAAGCCGCTCGAGTTTGTTGAGTTGCTCCTCATTTTTGTCAACGAAAGATAGATCCGCGTAATCAAGGATGGGAAGGAGAATGGATTGTGCAATTGTAATTTTGGTAGAAATTGGCTGAATATAGGTATATTAATGAATGCAATAGTTCGACAGAATCTTTGATTTAAAAATTAAATATACGTATATGATTATACTGATTTACCTATATTAGTAGAACTTTTTATTTAATGAACGTCAGGAAATATTCTTTTAATTTGTTTTTCATATTTGGCTTATTTATGTGATTCTCCATATTATTTGGCAAATTGTCAAGTAAATCAGGTAATTGATACAGTAACATCTGCTTCCCATAGAGATTATTATGTTTTGGTCTTAAGTATTTGGTAGATGATATACGCTTAGTTTGAGTTTGGTTGCAAAGCTGCCGGCGCTAAAGGAACTGGTAAAATATACATATAAATTTACTAAATCTATAGCAGAAAAACCGTGGATTGTGTCTTATCTCTTGTAAAGCCTAGGTAGAGGACAAAGCACTAGCAGCACATTCAGCGAAAAGAAAGTTACTAAATATTTAAGAATCGTTCAAGTAAGTCAGGAAGCGAATCGAAATAGAAACAAATAATAAGTTATTATTAATAAAGTATTTTAATATAATAGAAAAATACAACTATGATCTTCGAGATACTGGCAGATTAGACAACTGCCTTGTGTCATATATACTTACTTTAGGAGAACTTCTTTTATGTTGGGAAAGAGTCAATTACGCAAAATGTTTTAATCTTATTATGTTTATATGTGACCCGCCCTCGATTCGGATAGTGTAATTTAAGAAACTTTTTCCTGATCGGTTTTTGTTTACAAATTTTCTAAGATGATGGAGAAAATCGCGCTAAAATGTGTTATGAGGTTAACGAGAAGACTAACATACAAACAGACACGATTAGCGATCTTAAGTTAAACTATGTAATGATAATGATGATAACGGTGATAAAAATGACTGACAATGGTAAATGATAGTGATAATGATGATAGTGATGATGATTGTGATGGTTAGGATGATTATGATGATTTTGAAGTTTAGGATGATTATGATGACCATGATGATTATGATGACCATGATGATTATGATGACTATGATGGTTATGGTGATTGTGATTATAGTTATGATTATAATGGTTATGGTGACTATGATGATTGCGAAAGTCATGATGATTATGATGACTATGATGGTTATGGTGATTGTGATTATAGGTATGATTATGATGCCTATGATGGTTATGTTGATTGTGATTATAGTTATGATTATAATGACTATGATGGTTATGTTGATTGTGATTATAGTTATGATTATGATGGTTATGATGACTATAATGATTGTGAAAGTTATGATGATTATGACTTTGATGGTTATGATTATGGTTATGATGATAATGACGATGATGATAATTGTGATGATGATGATGACAATGATAATGATGTTTGTACATGATTATGGTGAACAACAAAAAAAAAAAAAACTTATTATATGCAAAGGTGCATGGATATTATAATCCATACAACGAAAATAAGTTATATTGGAAGAAAGCAGTGCTGTTGACCTCGCTTGATGTTATATTGGGTATAACGCTTTTGATTCCCTTATGTCATGATAAATTAAATCTCACCACCGTAATGAACTGACCGTAAAAGAGAACTTAAAGAAATAAGACTTGTGTGGATGAACCTACTAATATTTTAAATGTTTGGAGGTTTGTGAGTATGTATGGATGTTTGTCGCTCTTTCACGTGAGAACTGCCGGACTGTATGGGGCTTTGCAGCGGTATGGGTTGTACACCAGAGTAATATATGGTACTTTTTACCGCGGGAGAACTTCTCATTTCCACGGGAAACCGTCTTCCACGCGAACGGATTCGCGGGCACTAGTTATTTATAAGTAACACTGCGTAGGTGATCTTATTGGAAAGCGGTAATTTTATCAACTAGAGAGAGCTACTGCCACATCTATAATCAATGTTACAGGAGGTTAACTTATTTAGTACATTTCTGCAATATTATATAAAATTTGAACGAAAAAGAAATTAAGAACATCCATGATAGGTTACAATGATCTCTTAATGATATTATGTTTTTATAACTTCGTTTTTGAGGATCAATGTCATGCCCCAGCAAAGATGTAACAAATGTATTATTATATTTTTGAAAATATACTTGTATAAGTGTTTGAGTTTACTGTCAGTTTTTTATTTATGTACAAAGTTTTGTTAACGGTTATCTAAAATGATCTGAAATGATGTTGATAAATGTCTTGAAATTTACCTTAATTTTGGAAATGATGAGTTGTGGTTGTTTTGTCCTAAATTTATTGTTATGAATGTTGAGTTATGGTTGTAAATTTGTTAATGTTCTAGTATTTATTTTATAAAAAAAGGAAATCGAAAATCAAAGTCAGAACTGAAAAGGCAAACACAACGACTTATGTATAAATGCACAGCCGACACTACTATGCCTATAAATTGAATTTTGGTAAAGCGGTTTCTTTATGATATTGATGACACTAAGAAAGAATTTTAATAAGTAAATTAAATCTCCAAAGGTATTAAATAAAGTAATAGTACAGTATTAAGAAAATAAGTAATATGAGAATAGGTATAGGTACTTATATCGTAATTACAAATAAAAATGTTCTGTCCTCTCTCCCTTTCCATGTTGTGTCGTTTTTGTATTTTACATTCTGTTTGTATGAGAAAATTAAATTAATGAGGAAAACGGAGGAGAAACTATAGATCTTAAGATGGAATTTCAGGGCACAAATAATTTAAAGTGATTCATTTGGTTGGAATACTTGTGAACCTCAATGAGGAGGTGGAGTTTTTATTACAAAATGTACAACTAAAATGTAAATTGATATTCAAAATGATGTTTAAAAATATTTTTTACTAATAACAATGATGTATCTAACTAAAAGATTACTTATCAGGTTGTGTTTAGTAACATCAACGATGGATGGAGTGTTATTTTTGTGTGATGTTGTATTCTTGTTTTGACTTTTACAAAATTTACAAAACATGATGAACCTACAGTTTAATCTAATAAATACTTGGAGTTCTAGATAAGATTATAAATTACAAAAAAAAATACCTAAAGAAAATAAAAACATTCAAGCTGTGTGTTAGTGAGCGATTTCCATAAGTCCGAAGGTTCTAATTAGTAGTAAAAGATAAAACGCACCTAGAGATGATTTTGTAAAGAAATTTATATCTGTAACCAAATTTTAATAATAGATTAACTTTGATAATTGACTTTTACGCTATATTTCGTGATAAGTATAACTTAGTACTTAAATATCTACATGTTCACTATGCAACAATTAATTGTTACGTTTTAATACTTTAAGATTTTGCTTATTTTTATTGTTAAATTTATTTTTAATGAATTACTTTTGTATGAACAAGCGATGGGACATGCTTGCTGGTCGGATGGCCGAGCTGTTAGGTTAAGTACCTACCTGAATGTGTATAGTCTTTAATTATTCCATGATCATTATATAGGATACGAGTATTATTTTATAAATCCGATGAGTAAATTGTAGATAATAAGCCGTTCTTTTGTAAATGTCAATATTTGTGAAAGGGGTTGCTAATTTGGCTCTTTTACTTCAATTTTCACAAATAAGAAGTCACTGATTTGGATACATTATTCAGAGGCTCGCGGTGAGAAATGTCAAAGGAGATGGTTTTGATATATTTTATTTCTAATGTGAATTTTTATATGATTATGGCGTGAATTAACCGAAAGGAATAAACGTGTTACTGGAAAATAACGCATCTTTTAATTAACAAGGACGAAAGCGTACAATAAGTAGCAAATATTGAGAACTGTTTTCATAACTGTACCATATGGATTTAAACCAATTCACATTTTGGACGTTTTACTAGTAGGACATTTTGCTTTTAAGTCATTCTGAACGATTGGTACTATCTCAAAAAGCTCGCTATCGGATCCTCAAAGGAATTAAATAAAACCCAAGGTTCCGTACAGGACGAGTAAATTCGATATATTCACAAAACCAAAAATATCAGATATTGTAAATTTAGAAAATAGTTATAGCGCGATTTAAAAGACATGTGCTGCCATCTATGTAACTTACTTGAACTAATTGATCTATAACATAAATTCAAACTTATACTCATAAACATTCCGCCCACCATGGACCACACGTCCATAAAACCAAAATAAGTTTTAGTAAATAACATATAAAAGTTGTCTGTACGGAATTAAAATATGACCTTATAGCACGAAAGCATAATGGACTGTATATTGTAAACATAAAAATAAAAAAAAACACGATTAAAGAAAATGTAAAAACTTACGCAAAACACTAATAAATTAAAATGTAAAAACTTAAACGTTACTATAAAACAAATCACACGATATAAAGGCATAAAAGAAAACATAAAAACTTTGAAACAAAATTCCCGAAACACAGATTGAAAATCAGTTCTCAGTAGGTAAAATACAGATTTTACTAATAGGTCTCTTTATAATGTTACTTTTGCACCTAAGACTGACGACACGGGTAAGATTATCTTGGCCCGGATGCTTATCAACTATTACACCGTAAAGCCATCTTGCAGGAGGAAGACCATCCTCTTTCACTAAAACTACATCACCAACTTTTGGCTCTTCCTCTTGAGTTCGCCACTTGTGTCGTTGGTAAAACTGCACAAGATATTCTGAAGACCAACGACGCCAAAAGTCCTGGACGAGACGCTGCGTTAGTGGCCATCTTCGCAAAGTGCTGATGTTGGAGCTTTCAAAATTATAGTCGGGCATTAACATAATTGGCTCACCTATCAGAAAATGTCCCGGAGTCAGTGGATAGGGATCGTTTGGATTGACGCTCGATTTCGTGAGGGGCCTAGAATTTAGACGGTATATATAACAAATTAAACGTTTGCCAATACCGAAATTTTCATTGTGTTAGTCTGGAGATTTATTTATTTATTTATTTATTAATACACAGGAAGTAAGGAATAAAAAGCAAATTTTACCAATTATGGTTATATTTTTATTTGACGTTAATATTTAAAAAAAATACAGCTTTCAGACAAAATTAAGAAAAGGACGATAAAGAAATTAGGTAATATATCGATGTACCCACTTTAAAAAATCGCTTTTTAAATCTATCTCAGGCTCAAAGCTGTTATCCCTAACGTTCTTTCTAGAAAGATTTATACACTTTAAACAATAAAACAAAAGTATACACAGTAAACTGCAAGTGCAGCGATGTGACTGGCGACTTCAACTCACAAGGAACAAACAAATAAACACGTTTAGTCAAAATACTGTAATCTTATCGATAGATCCTAACAATATCCACTACTCTCATCATCACTCCAAGTGAAGCCGCTGCGGCCACTTTGCATTCCCTGTCTGTCGGTCCTTCGCACTAATCCTAATATTATAATAATAATGAGCTAATCTAGGTGAACTTTATCACTAAATATACGAGACTACAACACGAGCGGTTTGGACGAACGCGCCTGCAATTGTTTGGAGCGTGGAACGTCGCACATTGTGAGTCCAAACCGCCGATGGTTCCCGCGGAGGCCGCGGACAGTTAGGTAGGTAATGGTGACATCCTATCCACGCGCGCCGGCACGCGCTCATTGCTTCTTCACGGCCACCTCCGACGCGTCTGTCTTTTCTTCAGTCTTCACTACCTTCTCGCCTGAAATATAATTACACACGTTAAAAGAACCATTTTGATTTCTGTTAACTATTGATTAATTTGACTGGTAAGCGCGAATAGAGAAACTTTGTTTTTAGGAAGAATAAACACATTTCGGAAAGCTATGCAGAGAACATTCAATATACAATCATACATTGGCACACTGTAACTGTCCTGAACAAAATCCATGCCCATGTTCATAATCATATTTTAAACACAGGTTTAAATATGTTCCTTCTCTTTCAGTTGCGTAAGCTTTTACGTAAGGCGACATGTATCAATGAATCTACCACTTTGCACGAATCAAGCATTAAGTAACTCAAGCACCTACTAATTGCGAGAAAGCTATTCTAAATTAGAAGACTTTTTAAAAAGATATATTAAGGTGTTATTAGTCAGCGACTCAATTGCTGTACCCTAATAGGGTTTGTACGCCTTTTCTTGACCATTGTGCAATAAATAAATAAAATATATATTTAATTAGTGTTGTTGTATAGAGAGTTGATCGTGTGGGGGTACCGTTGTCGTTGTCGTCGGTGTCGCGGCTGGCGGAGCGCCTCCTCTTGCGCGGGAACCTCCTCGCGGCGGCGGCGCGCGGCTTCGGCAGCGGCTCCATGTCCAGCACCTGCACGCACACACACACACACACATACACACGCGCGCTAGTAGCCTGAGGTGGCTCGCTGTCTCGACTAGCGAGCTCTGGGTTCAAACATCACGAGTTCAAAGTTCAAAGTTCACGAGTTCAAAGTTCACCCAGAACTCGACGATCGAGATCCCAGAACTCGGCATAACATAAAACTGTATCCAGTTAAAATAAATTAGATAAAAAAGGCAATGTAATGTGAATCTCTACACAATATAAACAAAGTTATTTAATACATTTCATAAATAGATGCAAGAATTCATCTTGATAATAAAAAAACAGTTATCATATGTCATTATCATCATCTTGGACTGATATCATAAACATAAAAGTAATATGGCTTCACAGTAAGTAATGAACCGGGGGTTAAGTAAATATAAGTAGGCTGACCTTGTGTATCTGCCTGAATGCGATCTGTCGCAGGAACTGCTGCGCGGACGCGGTGATATCTTCACGTTTCTGCGGCGGCAAGTTGCCTAGCGCGTCCTACACACAACACATTCTGTGTTATAGTATATCAAACAAATAAGTTACACAATGTAATAAACATAGTATAGTCACATCATGTAGATCAGGGTCGACGACATTTCGGACAAAAAAATATCAGACACCTTGGTAAATGTATGGATTTTCAATTTAAATATTATTTTTTACCAAGGTGTCAGAGTGTTTTGTGTCCGAAATGTCGTCGACCCGTAGATCAATCAACATGTACTAAATGATACCTTACCAACAGTAGAATGTATTCAAGCAGTTTTTAATGTTTACTTTTACGTTTACTCTTTATACCCATTTTAGATTACATTTATTTTAACTTTAAGCATGCCTATTGCTATTTTTCTACTGTTTCGACGCAGATTAAAGATCTAAAAATTGGAATGTAATGTTGCACTATTACTTACTTACCTTACTGCCGGTGAGCTAGTTAGCTCTGCCTGTTGGTGGGTCCCGGTCCTCGCTACGTACCTCCGCCTCCTTCTCGCAGGGGTCCCGCAGCCCCGGCCCCGGCTCCAGCAGCAGCCCCCGGTGCTACGTACCTCCGCCTCCTTCTCGCACGGGTCCCGCAGCCCCGGGCCCGGCTCCAGCAGCAGCCCCCGGTGCTACGTACCTCCGCCTCCTTCTCGCACGGGTCCCGCAGCCCCGGCCCCGGCTCCAGCAGCAGCCCCCGGTGCTACGTACCTCCGCCTCCTTCTCGCAGGGGTCCCGCAGCCCCGGCCCCGGCTCCAGCAGCAGCCCCCGGTGCTACGTACCTCCGCCTCCTTCTCGCACGGGTCCCGCAGCCCCGGCCCCGGCTCCAGCAGCAGCCCCCGGTGCTACGTACCTCCGCCTCCTTCTCGCACGGGTCCCGCAGCCCCGGGCCCGGCTCCAGCAGCAGCCCCCGGTGCTACGTACCTCCGCCTCCTTCTCGCACGGGTCCCGCAGCCCCGGGCCCGGCTCCAGCAGCAGCCCCCGGTGCTACGTACCTCCGCCTCCTTCTCGCACGGGTCCCGCAGCCCCGGGCCCGGCTCCAGCAGCAGCCCCCGGTGCTACGTACCTCCGCCTCCTTCTCGCACGGGTCCCGCAGCCCCGGGCCCGGCTCCAGCAGCAGCCCCCGGTGCTACGTACCTCCGCCTCCTTCTCGCACGGGTCCCGCAGCCCCGGGCCCGGCTCCAGCAGCAGCCCCCGGTGCTACGTACCTCCGCCTCCTTCTCGCACGGGTCCCGCAGCCCCGGGCCCGGCTCCAGCAGCAGCCCCCGGTGCTACGTACCTCCGCCTCCTTCTCGCACGGGTCCCGCAGCCCCGGGCCCGGCTCCAGCAGCAGCCCCCGGTGCTACGTACCTCCGCCTCCTTCTCGCACGGGTCCCGCAGCCCCGGGCCCGGCTCCAGCAGCAGCCCCCGGTGCTACGTACCTCCGCCTCCTTCTCGCACGGGTCCCGCAGCCCCGGGCCCGGCTCCAGCAGCAGCCCCCGGTGCTACGTACCTCCGCCTCCTTCTCGCACGGGTCCCGCAGCCCCGGGCCCGGCTCCAGCAGCAGCCCCCGGTGCTACGTACCTCCGCCTCCTTCTCGCACGGGTCCCGCAGCCCCGGGCCCGGCTCCAGCAGCAGCCCCCGGTGCTACGTACCTCCGCCTCCTTCTCGCACGGGTCCCGCAGCCCCGGGCCCGGCTCCAGCAGCAGCCCCCGGTGCTACGTACCTCCGCCTCCTTCTCGCACGGGTCCCGCAGCCCCGGGCCCGGCTCCAGCAGCAGCCCCCGGTGCTACGTACCTCCGCCTCCTTCTCGCACGGGTCCCGCAGCCCCGGGCCCGGCTCCAGCAGCAGCCCCCGGTGCTACGTACCTCCGCCTCCTTCTCGCACGGGTCCCGCAGCCCCGGGCCCGGCTCCAGCAGCAGCCCCCGGTGCTACGTACCTCCGCCTCCTTCTCGCACGGGTCCCGCAGCCCCGGGCCCGGCTCCAGCAGCAGCCCCCGGTGCTACGTACCTCCGCCTCCTTCTCGCACGGGTCCCGCAGCCCCGGGCCCGGCTCCAGCAGCAGCCCCCGGTGCTACGTACCTCCGCCTCCTTCTCGCACGGGTCCCGCAGCCCCGGGCCCGGCTCCAGCAGCAGCCCCCGGTGCTACGTACCTCCGCCTCCTTCTCGCACGGGTCCCGCAGCCCCGGGCCCGGCTCCAGCAGCAGCCCCCGGTGCTACGTACCTCCGCCTCCTTCTCGCACGGGTCCCGCAGCCCCGGGCCCGGCTCCAGCAGCAGCCCCCGGTGCTACGTACCTCCGCCTCCTTCTCGCACGGGTCCCGCAGCCCCGGGCCCGGCTCCAGCAGCAGCCCCCGGTGCTACGTACCTCCGCCTCCTTCTCGCACGGGTCCCGCAGCCCCGGGCCGGGCTCCAGCAGCAGCCCCCCGGCCACGGCCTCCATGACCCTCCGCAGCGCCTCGCCGCCGGACAGCGCGGCGCCCGCCGACTGCAGCACGTTCGTCACCAGCAGCTCCATCGCCTGCCCCGACCACACGTATTACAAAACTAATCATATCATTTTAACTTAAAAAAAAGATTACGCTTATTTGAGGCAACAAGAGCCCATATTTTTAATAGCATAAGAAAAACATTTCGGTCTATTACAGCTTCAAATTTTAACGATATTTTATTAGTTAACTTATCACCAAAGTAGAACCCACAAGTGGCTTAAACGAAAGCATTTGAGAACAACATAGTAAAGTTTGAGTGCATGTATGCGGTACTCACGTAAGGGTTGAGCGGCGTCCAGTAGGGGATGCGGCGGCACAGGTCGCGCATGATGCGGATGATGACCACGCACGACTGCAGCGTGGCCGCCCTAGCCTGCGGGCCGAGCTCGTTACACGACACGACACAACACCACGCCATAGCCACATGTTATACAGTTCACAACACTTACGAATTCATATACTACACTTTAAAGAGTTAAAAAAACAAACATGTGACTAAATTTATTTACGTGCGCACTCCAACTAAGAACTAAATAATGGGGGGATATTTAAAAAAAAATACTATAATATAACTGGCTAACGGGTGGAGTGCACACATGTTTGAATAGAGAGGCCCGTCCGATTGTGATCCTCCGGGGCGACCGGCGATTGCATCAGGTGCGAGCTCGTTACGGGAAAGTTTGACTGGGAATCGTCAGTGAGTTCGTTCTACAGTTAAGAGCCGACCTGAGATGAATCGTTAGCAATCCCACGAGTTTCATTCGCGAATGGGCCTGTGAGTGGTGAGAGTGTATGTAAGGTGGCAGGATCACAAGGGGGCGGGCTCAGTACCTGGAACCACTTGGCGTGCCGTAGGGCGGCCAGCGCGTCCAAACACTTCTGTCGCGGCAGCACGTCCTTGTCGTCACGCTTTACCTCGCCGCCCTCTAGCCACAACAACACAAAGGGTGTTTGACCATCTCGCGCAAACGAAGCAAACATACGTCGCGCCGGCCGCCGCCTCCGCACCACGACACGTCGCCTGTCGCTCGTGGTACGGAGGCGGCCGGCGGGGGGCTGGTGGCGACACCGGACAAAGTTCAGTTGCATTTTCTAATCGAGGTGCGACTTTACGCGGCCAGCAAATCGCATCTCGATAGTGGTGCAAGATCTGGTTCCATTTCAATGCAAAAAATATACACTCGACTCGAATTGGGCGATATTAAACTATGTTGGCGAATTAATATTAAATGTAAGATTATGATATAAATATTAATAATATTAAGATAGTAAACAATAAAATAAAAAGTAATTAGGGAAATGTTTGCTCCGTTTCAGTTTTGTGGCACTGCGGAGGCCGCGCTAGTGTTATGCCGCGGATGATCAAAAATCCTTTTCTTCTCGCTGCGACTTATTCTAACACCTAAAAATAAGCACTCAACACATCGCCCTCGCGGGCGTATAAACTTTGAACAAAATATCTTTCAATCGACAAAAGTTGTCAAAACATACTAGCCATAAACAAAATATAGAGATACAACGAGAGACTCCTGCATAGAGATAGTTTGTTCTGTCAGTTTCGGGGGACGTGTTCGACGACCAATTTCGCCTTAAGGGGGAGCTACCGGTCTGGTGATACACAGTGACAACAAGAAATTGGTCGTTCGAAGGAGTCCTGCGGGAGCAGCACTAGTGTCTGGTGTGTGTGTGTGTGTGTGTGGGACATCATACCGTGCGGGTCGCGCATGACGGCGGAGGTGAGCGACACGAGCACGGACACGGCGCCGTCCGACACCTGCACGGCGCCCTCGGCCGGCAGCAGCTCCACCTTGTACTTGGAGTCGTCGCCCGCGCTCTGTGGACAGCGGCGGATGAGAGGCTGGCGGCGATGAGGCGCGAGTGGCGTCGCGGCGGCCTACCTTGGTGCTGGCGAGGTGCGCGGGCAGGTCGGCGGCCACCCGCTTCAGCAGCGTGACGGTGGGGCGGTCGTGGCACAGCACCACGAGGCTCACGGCGCGGTCGCCGCGCAGCACCAGCCCCTTGGCCAGCAGCCCCACGCGCATCACGCCCTTCAGCGCGCGCGGCGCCCCCGCCCCCGCGCCCACCGCCGGCGACGCCTCCCCCTCCGACATGAACGAGAACCTGCGCCACAACAAAAAAACATAAAGCTAATCAAAACTATAATTATTTTGTGAAATAACGTACAGTATGAAAAATTGATACACAAAATATTAGAATCTTAATGTTTTTCCAAAGTTACCGCCGTCTGTCTACCATAGTCTGGGGTCACAGCTGGTTGTCGCGGCTATCCACGTCTCCACTGACAGCTACTATATCAAGTAACTCACAGCTGGTTGCCGCGGCCGCCCCCGTGTACTCACAGCTGGTGGTCGCGGCCGTCCTCCTTGTCCGCCTTGTCCTCCTTGCCCCGGGTGGCGGGCGCGGCGTGCAGCTGGTCGTCTACGCTAGTGACTCACAGCTGGTTGTCGCGGCCGTCCTCCTTGTCCGCCTTGTCCTCCTTGCGCGCGGGCGCGGCGTGCAGCTGGTCGTCTACGCTAGTGACTCACAGCTGGTTGTCGCGGCCGTCCTCCTTGTCCGCCTTGTCCTCCTTGCGCGCGGGCGCGGCGTGCAGCTGGTCGTCTACGCTAGTGACTCACAGCTGGTTGTCGCGGCCGTCCTCCTTGTCCGCCTTGTCCTCCTTGCGCGCGGGCGCGGCGTGCAGCTGGTCGTCTACGCTAGTGACTCACAGCTGGTTGTCGCGGCCGTCCTCCTTGTCCGCCTTGTCCTCCTTGCGCGCGGGCGCGGCGTGCAGCTGGTCGTCTACGCTAGTGACTCACAGCTGGTTGTCGCGGCCGTCCTCCTTGTCCGCCTTGTCCTCCTTGCGCGCGGGCGCGGCGTGCAGCTGGTCGTCTACGCTAGTGACTCACAGCTGGTTGTCGCGGCCGTCCTCCTTGTCCGCCTTGTCCTCCTTGCGCGCGGGCGCGGCGTGCAGCTGGTCGTCTACGCTAGTGACTCACAGCTGGTTGTCGCGGCCGTCCTCCTTGTCCGCCTTGTCCTCCTTGCGCGCGGGCGCGGCGTGCAGCTGGTCGTCTACGCTAGTGACTCACAGCTGGTTGTCGCGGCCGTCCTCCTTGTCCGCCTTGTCCTCCTTGCGCGCGGGCGCGGCGTGCAGCTGGTCGTCTACGCTAGTGACTCACAGCTGGTGGTCGCGGCCGTCCTCCTTGTCCGCCTTGTCCTCCTTGCCCCGGGTGGCGGGCGCGGCGTGCAGCTGGTCGTCTACGCTAGTGACTCACAGCTGGTTGTCGCGGCCGTCCTCCTTGTCCGCCTTGTCCTCCTTGCGCGCGGGCGCGGCGTGCAGCTGGTCGTCTACGCTAGTGACTCACAGCTGGTTGTCGCGGCCGTCCTCCTTGTCCGCCTTGTCGTCCTTGCCCCGGGCGGCGGGCGCGGCGTGCAGCTGGTCGGACAGGCACTTCAGCGCGCGCTCGGTGTTGGCCACGATGGTCTGCAGGTGGTGCAGCGCGGCGTCGTCGGGGTAGATGGCGGCGTGCTTGGCGGCCACGTGCCGGTCGTCCGACGAGTCGCCGCGCCGCGCCCAGCCCGCCAGCGCCTGCAGACAACAACCACACAGGTCCGTCACAAGTCGCGTCACAAGTCCGCCACTCTATCCGCCTCGTGACTACATACGTGCGGGTGGATGGGGTGGTGCGGGTGCGGGCGGCCCCACCACGAGTCTCCCTCCCACCACACGCGCTCGTCCTCCTCCATGCCCTGAGAAAATAACGCACTGTTAACCTCACATTGAAAATATGGCCCTATACCGCGAAATCAAAAAAATAGTATGTGTCAAAATTCATTTACATAGCGACAAAACACAAGGTTTTATTTAATGTTGCGATAAAAACTTTGTCAAAAATAAAATGAGAACTCGGTAAAATCCAGGTGTTGTGTATACTTACGTCGTGCATGCGCCGGCGCGCCCACAGCTCGTCGCGCACCATCATGCGCTGCGCCTTGGCCTCGGCCAGCTTGCGCTGGTGCATGGACGGCTTCACCTTCACCTCCAGGTCGGGCTGCACCTGCGCACACAACACCGTCGATACCACCGTCACACAACAAACCGACCGCCAGGCAGGCGATCACATCCTCATTGTAAATTTGTAATCATCTGACGTCGGATCTCTTGCCTGTCGCTAGGACAGCCAGGCTCGACGGCGCCTCAAACCTTTTACTAAGTAATCACGGGACATGCAACTCGGCCGTGGGAGTGAGTGGAGTGCACTGACCTTCTTCTTGTACTGCAGGCGGTGGCGGCGGCCCTTCATGTGCATCTCCTTGGCGTTGGGGTCGTTGAACTTGCAGTCGCACAGCTTGCAGTTGAAGGACAGCGCCTTGCCGTCGTCGGCGCGCACCTCCTCGATGTAGTCCTGCCCCACGGGCGCCACCTCGCGCTCGTCGCCCGACTCGGGCGAGTCCGAGTCCCGCTTGTCGCCTGCGGGCGACGAGCCTTGTCCCACTGTGCTAAGGCCCCCGGACGCCACGAAAGCGATCTTGGGCGTGCCAGCCACCGTCTTTTTTGCTGGTTGAAGTCAAATTTTCTCGTGAGCGGGTGTGAGTGGATGTGTGTGGATTGCTTTGGTTGAGCCTTTTCTACGTTGGCGGTGGTTTCAAGGTGCCCGAGTCGCTCGATCGACGTTCGTAGTGATCGGATGAGATTATCATAAAAAAGGCTCACGAGACGCACACTTCCATATCTGTACTTATTGAGGGTATTTACCTTCGCGCATCGAGAAAATTTGACGATTCAATCAACGCCGCGTCGCGAGTATATACAGATATGATGTTGTGGCTGGGAGGGGTAGCACAGGGCGACAAATACACTTTCCACACAAACAACATGTAGATAGCATATTTTGGAAGAAAACATTTCAAGACAATTAAGTTTAGAAAGTTACATATATTTCAAAACTAAATCCAAATTAACAACATGACTTAATAATTTATAATTAAATAGGACTTGGATGCAGTTATGAAGTTAGATCAAATACTTGATATTCTGAAGATAACACTAAAACCAAGATTAATAATATTTGCTACACAGCTACACACAGTATAGTAATTTGTAATGTTACTAAAAATAATAAAACTTAAAAAAAAGGTTTTAAGCAAAATAAGCAAATACAGTTATAGTGTTTGAGTGGACTCGTAGTGGGTGATGATTTAAGAAGTTCACACACAGATCAGGTAATGTATATTAATTAATATACATTACATCTTGGAATGTATAGCTTTAAATTATCTTTAATTTACACACAGAGCAGGTAATGTAATGTATCTTTCCCTTCCTTCCAATAGTATATGTCCTGCTTGATGCATATTTCAGCTGCTAAGGTGTTGTACAGGGTGTTCTTATATTTATTTTTATAATACTATGGACCCATCACGTCACTTGCTATTTTTAGTTTAGGAGTTGGTAACCCTGTTTTGAACACCCTATACAAAGAGAGATGTATAGTAATATACTAAAATGTACTGAGATGTATTAAGATGTATCGAAATATAAATGTACATTTTCGTATATTATCGTATCTTTAAGGTACGAAGATGTAAAAATATACATTATAGCTGTTGTGTGTGGTCTCCTGACGAGATCTGCTCTGTGTGTGAACTCGGTGAACAGTAGTGTGTGCGGCAGTGCGTACCTCCGATCTTGGTGGGCTCGGTGCTGGGGATGGGCTTGCCCAGCATGGTGTGCAGCTTCACGACCTTCTGGTGCTTGATGCCCCGCACGTGCGCGGCGTAGGCGTCGGCGCCCGTGCACGTGACGTCGCACAGCTCGCAGCGCAGCGCCCCCGCGCCGCGGCCCGCCCCCGCCCCCGCCGTCGCCGCCCCCGCCGCCGCCAGCTTGGACGCCGCCTCCTTCTTCTTGTGCTTCTGTCCCTCGAGGTGCTCCTTGTACGTCTGCACAGCGACACGAGCGTTACAAACATAGCGAGGTTACCGACACGCCGGATGCCAACGATCGGTGCCTTCCACTCGAGCACTTTACTATGGCGAACACTGATATTCGATAGACCACAGATCTTTTCCACAGAGGTACAGAGCACAAACACTGAATATTACGCAATATTATGACCAATCAACAAACTATCTGGAAGAAGTTCAATAAGTTCAATAATACTATTTTTCCAATAAATATCGAAGCATAATAGTGAAGCATATATCGAATGCACAATAACGTAGAGTGTATGGTGTATGGTGGAGTGGTACCTGCGGGCCGGCGCACGAGATGCGGCACACGTCGCAGTAGTGCAGCTGCTGCGCCTTGGGCGGCGGCTTGGGGCGCCGCGCCGCCGCCGCGCCCACGCCGCCCTTGTAGTTCTTCCAGCCCGTGCTGCAGGACAACACGCTACAACTACTGCACGCTAATATGTGTCTTGTTTTGTGGGTCATTATTAGGCAAATTATTAAAAATATAAAATATTTTACTTCATTAAAAAAGTAATGAAAGGGTTCAAAATTGCCTAGTGTATGGAGAATGTTACTAGGTATGCCAAATCACTTGAAATTTTGTCTCAGTAAAGCCTGTATGCATACAAATTAGTTTTTGTTGTAATCAAAAATACCCAGTAGTTTTGATTTTATAGGCATTCAAAGTTTCGAAAAATATCGAGTCCCGTTAACAGTCACGTGACCGCTTGTGACGTCTTACCACAACGCGCCAGCGGTGGCGCATATAGCTGGCGCAGTATTTTATTTTATTTTTTTATTTATATGTATATTTTTTTTGTGTTTTCGGTCGCGTATTAGTAAATATAAATATTATTCGTTATTATACGTTAATAGTAATTATTATTCTATTAATAAATTGGGTATAGGTTTCGAAAAAAGGTAATCGTGTAATCTATCTAAAATAGATGAATTAATGGCTACGCATTATTTATCAAGAAATAGTGATTTTGTTGCCGCCGAAATGTTTGATATGTTCTAAACTGTTTTATCAAAACAAAATAACCAATATAATAAAAATACTAATGGAAGAATGCAAGTCCAATAGTAGAAGAATGTACCTACCTACCTATCATTATTTTTTTTACGTTAAAGACAACAAATCATGTATCATAGTTTTGTAGCTATAGGTAGGTACGTCCTTCTAATATTATAAATGTGAAAGTTTGTGAGTATGGATTTATGAATGTTTGTTACTCTTACACGTAAAAACTACTGCAACCCAAGTCAAGTGGCAAGTGATATTTGCGATAGCGAGTGAAAAGAAAAAATGTGTATGAAACTGTCAAATTGCAAGCTTGTCAAAAATTTATTCTATTCACTTGCTATCGCAAATATCACCTGCCACTTGACTTGGGGGGCTGGACGGATTTGGATGAAACTTTGCAGTAGGTTACACATCAGAATGACACATAGGGTACTTTTTACCGCGGGAAAACTTCTCATTCCCACGGAAACCGACTTCTACGCGAACGGAGTCGCGGGCGGCCTCTAGTATGTATACAAAGATACCGCTCTTCTAAGTAAATTTAAATAAATACATGCATTGATTTAGTACTAACTAGCTTTAGTTAGCATTTTCGCCCGCGTTTCCCTCGGGACCTGTACATTTTCCCAGGATTAAAAGAAGCCTATGGATTATTTCAGTCTTCGTCCAGATCCGTTCAGTGCTTTTTGTGTGAAAGATAACAAACACAAACACAATCTTCCGCGTTTATTATATTACTAGGAAGTAGGATACCTATACGATCTAGATGTAGGTAGTTGAACGTTACAGATGCACTTTACCTTTATTATTTTATTTAAGTAATTTAATTTATTTTTTATTGCAAATGTAGATGATATGAACTAAACCTCTTTTATTTATTTGTATTTTTACTAACAAATTGTTTAATGGTATTGGTTATGTTCAAGTTAAAAGATTTGGTGATGTATGTATGTATCCTTTGGAACTGTAAAAAACAACTTTTCCGGCGAATTGATAGTTGTATTTTTACACTTAGGCACAACACATGATTTCCTAGTAGTTGGAAAAGGTATTTAGGTTTAATTTAGACGACAAGTGCGCGCGACCGCGAGCGTACTGAGTGAGCCAGACCGAGCCAGTTGTGGTGTGACGTCACACCGCCGCCGGCAGCCCGCGTCGTGCGGTAGCAACTTATTTTACTTATAAATCGGAAACTAATTGACGCATCGAAATAATTCTTTCACCAGTATTTTTTATTTTTGACATAGAATACGAAGAGATAATAATCAAAATTTGTTAACATTCTCCATTGTCAGTCAGTGCGGTGTAGTGTCAGTCGGTGCGGTGTAGTGTCAGTCGGGGCGGTGTAATGTCAGTCGGCGCGGTGTAGTGTCAGTCGGCGTGGTGTGGTATCAGTCGGAGTGGTGTGGTGTCAGTCGGAGTGGTGTGGTATCAGTCGACGTGGTGTGGTGTCAGTCGGAGTGGTGTGGTGTCAGTCGGCGCGGTGTAGTGTCAGTCGGCGTGGTGTGGTATCAGTCGGCGTGGTGTGGTGTCAGTCGGTGTGGTGTGGTGTCAGTCGGAGTGGTGTGGTGTCAGTCGGAGTGGTGTGGTGTCAGTCGGAGTGGTGTGGTGTCAGTCGGAGTGGTGTGGTGTCAGTCGGAGTGGTGTGGTGTCAGTCGGCGTGGTGTGGTATCAGTCGACGTGGTGTGGTGTCAGTCGGAGTGGTGCGGTGTCAGTCGGTGTGGTGTGGTGTCAGTCGGTGTGGTGTGGTGTCAGTCGGTGTGGTGTGGTGTCAGTCGGTGTGGTGTGGTGTCAGTCGGTGTGGTGTGGTGTCAGTCGGTGTGGTGTGGTGTCAGTCGGTGTGGTGTGGTGTGGTATGGTGTCAGTCGGTGTGGTGTGGTGTGGTGTCAGTCGGTGTGGTGTGGTGTCAGTCGGTGTGGTGTGGTGTCAGTCGGTGTGGTGTGGTGTCAGTCGGTGTGGTGTGGTGTCAGTCGGTGTGGTGTGGTGTCAGTCGGTGTGGTGTGGTATGGTGTCAGTCGGTGTGGTGTGGTGTGGTGTCAGTCAGTGTGGTGTGGTATCAGTCAGCGTGGTGCTAGTTACCCGCCGCCGCCGCTCTTGCTCTGCTGCGCCACGTACATGGTGGCGGCGTTGTACAGCGCCGTGTCGTACGCCGTGTTGCCGCGGTTGGTCGCTTCTGCAACAAACCACGCTTAGCACATTTCTTCCGCTACTAAAAACAATAACTAATCAAAACTTTATCAACTCTCTTCAACTAGATTTGGTTTTGATTACTTCCATTTTTATTTAGTATAAATATCACAACTCGCGACTGTCTGTATGCATTTCCTCGAACCCTAAAGAGGCAGTTCAACAATGCTTAAAACCGCGCTTCAAATCACCACCACCAACGCTTGTAATAAAGTCTACTTTAGTTTGCAAAACTAAGTGCAAAATATGCACTGCACGTGTGCAAAGATAGGAGCAGTAACTAGTAGTGTCTGCTTGTTGCGTGGAGCACTCACGCTTGGGCTGCGCGGGCGCGGGCGCGGGCGCGCTGTAGGCCTGCGTGGGGTAGGACGCGGCGCTCGTGGTGTACACGCCGCCGTACGCCGGCTTGGAGCCCGCCGCGCGCGCGCCGCCCTGGACCAACATTGCAATGATAACTCAGTTAAACATAATCCTACTAATATTATAAACGTGAAAGTTTGTGAGTATGGATGGATGTATGGATGTTTGTTACTCTTTCACGTAAAAACTACTGGACGAATTTGGATGAAACTTTGCAGAAATATAGGTTATACATCAGAATAACACATGGGGTACTTTTTACCGCGGGAAAACTTCACATTCCCATGGGAAACCGACTTCCACGCGAACGCAGCCGCGGGCGGCCACTAGTAAATCATAAACTTCAAAAATAATAAATCACATTTCAACCCCAAGGTCCGCGAAAATAAAGTAGATTTAAAGGGGCTGTGAAAATAAAAACACCTCTCCCAAAAAAATGTGCTTTCGAAACTAACCTATTTGGTGTATGAACCCAACATTTGTAGTTCAATTGGAATTGAGTGGATTTTTTTTTTCATATTTTTCAATGTCTGTTTTTTGTGTAAATAATCATAAAGGTTAAATAACAACAAAAAGTGGCACCATTTTGCATGGTGTTGTATGTATTATTTTTATAAATAATAGAGCAAATCACTATTTACTTCAAAAATTTATATAATTGAAAGATTGAAGTAGTGTTTGAACCATTGATATAGACTGGCACATTTAGGTATGTCATTTACTTTAAAAAATAAACTTTTTATGTTTTCAGAAATATAGTTTAGTAAAGGTGGTTTAATGACACTAAATGAGTTAAAACAAATTGAAAAGTTTCTGAATAATATGTTGTAGTCATTTCTACATAAAATAAAGAATAAAGTTTACATATAGTTTGAATAATAATTAAGTGAAAGTACCTTCATAGCAATAGCAACCTGTAAGTATAATAGAAGATACATAATTATAATGTATATTATAAACCAGGGGTGGCCAACGGGTCGATCGCTGTCTAGTCCAGTCGATCATGGCAAGGCAAAAACTGCACTAAGTAATAATGCTCCATAATTGATTAACTATGCTGTTTCATAAAAGTTTTTAAGAAGTAACATACTTTAGTTACCGGTAGATCGCACTGAGTGTCGTCAGTGAAAAGTCGATTTTTATATCCTATAAAAAGTGTCGTGAACAATAAAAACCATTAAGTTATAGTTTTAAAACTTATAAAGAAATCCTTTCAAGACTGACCTGTGCGTAGGTGGCGGGTGTGGAGTACGCGGGCTTGTCGTAGGGCTGCTGCGGCGGCGCGGCGGCGGGGTAGGCGGCCGCGGCCTGCTGGTAGTACGCCGACTTGCTGGCGTCGTACGCCGACGCCGCCGCCGCCGCCGCGTGCGCGTGAGCCGCCGCTGCCGCAACACACCGTCACAATCACAACAAACCAACACACAAACACACCACCTAACAACTACCTCAAGTTGTCTCAAAAACTAAGTAAACTACTAATCCATAAAACGAAGATGGTCCCATTATTTATCCCTCAAGATTGTGTTATATGTCGAAAAAACACAAGATTATGTTATATGTCGAAATAACAATGTAACTACTACAGATACTGTCAAAAACTAAGTGCAAATTCCAACCTTGAGTAGCAGCAGCAGCTTGATAGGCGGTGTCGTAGCCAGTAGCGGCGGCTCTTTGAGTGCCGTAAGTAGCGGCAGTAGCGGCAGGTGCCACAGCATATCCAGTTTGACCCCCATACGCGGCTCCGGCAGTCGCCGCTCTAAAAACACCACGCAAAGCTTGTCAAACCCGACAAAACAAAAATTACACAAAAATATACGATCAATACATAAAAGACGCCATTTTGGCTAAACTAGGAGCATGAGAAGAATGCGTGTCCAGCAACCAATCTTGACGTACTACTAAAAAGTATAAATTATAGGTTAATTAAAAGTTTTTCTCACCCGTACTGGGTTCCTCCGTGAGTAAACCCAAAATAGTTATTTGCTGCCATCATTTACTAATTATTTTCTTGTGGAAAACGATGACGGTGACGCCTTGAGCGGAAAGGCCGGCGTTCGTCTGTTCTGTCTGTCTGTCATTAATTTGACAATAAAACAAAAATGGCCGATGGCACAATGTTACCAAACAATAGAAATAATTAAATATTTTAATATGTTTAAAAGAATATATTATTAAATAAATTGGCTCTGAATGATTGCATGATTAATTAAAAAATTATACATCACGAAGAAAAAATACTTTTATTCAAATATCGTAGTGAAGGTCTGAAGGTAAACTTGTACCGAGTCGCGTAAATAATAGGTTATTAGACAATATAGAAAATAAAATGTTAATTACTGTTTTCAGTATGTATTATGAGTTTATAAATGGTAATTTGGTGATAAATAATGAGTATATTATATTAAATGGATTAAAAAAGACAATTTTTGAGATCTACCAAATAATAAAAACTGGATTTTGAACACTTGACAAATAGACCCTGTTAAGCAGAAAGGTGTTAAGTGCCAAAAATCGGATATTGAGTTAAGTATACCACTGTTCTTGTAAACATATAATCTAATTGTACGCAAAAAATGAACTCTCCAAATATTATACATTTTTTATTATTTACAAAAAATAGGTTTTGCAAATTTCATTACCTCACCTTTTGAATTTTGCACAACAGTGTTATGTCAACAAGTTCAGTTCTGCATATTAAGGATACGTTGGAAGCCAGTTATATAGAGAGATTCAAGTGCAAAACCTTTAAGAAAATGTTCATAACTTAATCTCATTTTTGCAATAAACTCTTTAAAAAAATTGCCAAGTGCGAGTCGGACACGTGCACGAAGGGTTCCGTACTATTTTTATCTATAAAAACGGTGAAAAATAAAATGTTTTGATTTGGTGCCACCTTTTAATATGAATTTTATTGAAATGAAATTATTCATTTTTACAGTGAATATAAAACTGAATATTTTGTGAATACCAGTTGTCGTTAATATGATCAAGAAAAAATTGCCAAATAAACACGCTTGGTTTATGGGATTCCTATTAAATATTTTAACTTTATTTAATTGTTAGTGTTTGTTATTATAGCGGCAACATAAAATAAAACATGTGTGAAGAACTTTCTAGCTATCACGGTTCATAAGGGCTTAGTAATGGGGTCCAGTTTTTACCCTTTGGGTACGGAATCAAAAAAGAAAGATTGGATTTAGGTAATTAAAAGTAAATTGACACCTTTTATTTAATTGCTTCCTGCGCCACCCAGAAGCACACTTGGCAGTGTTACCAAATACGTACGTTGTAATAGTAGGGTAATATTATAGACGTTTTGATATTTTTTACCCGTCTTAGAGCCGGTTTTTTAATAAACAAATAAAATAACAAATATTGAACTGTTCGATAGCTTTAACTAAGACGAAAAATAAAGTTTTAAATTTTCTCAGTGGTCAGATAGCCCTCTGCTAGCTATCCTAATGATTTTTGTGACTAGCTTCACGTTAACTCTGTGAGGACGAGACATTCTTTAGTAATTTACGGTTATTAGAAAAGGTCAGTTATCTTTCAACGGATACGGATTTCGCCACGGTCAGAACTAGATCAAATTGACATGGAACCACACGGAAAGCACCATCTTTCGAATAAAAACAATCACCGAAAGGGGCCTTCTCCCAGTCGTAAGCTCTGAGGTAAAAAATATAGGTAGAGTAAACCACCGCCTTTGGGCACCTCCTCTCAAACAGACATAAACCTCAGTTCTGGAACAGGATAAAGAGTGCTTTACGGTTCCAAAACGTCTTTCCCAACTCGGGTGAATGATTGGGGCATACCTGAATGGCAGGCGCCTAATACATCATCGGCGACATGGAAAATAAATGTGGTACCCATGACCTGCTGCTTTCCGAAGTTATCAGTTTCGGGCATACTCTTGTGGAACGTCACTCGTCAGGTATGATTGGGTTCCTCGAGGCGCACTCCTCAGGGGCTTAATCGTGATCTGTGACGCCGAAGACACGCTCGTTATGGCAACATAAAGACAAATGCCCGTCTTGCAACCGCTGGTGTGGCCACCGTTGTCGGGAGCCGGCAGAATATTGGGCAATAGGTGGCCCCAAACAAAACAGAAAACATCTGCTGTGTGCGAATTGTGGTTTCGTGAGTTTGGATTGAGGTTGATTATTGGGGTGCGTCCGTCCGTACGTCTATCCGTCTGTCTATCTATCTGTAACCAAACTGCATCTCATGAACCGTGATAGCTGTGAAATTTGCACAGACGAATATTAAAAACATTATAAAATAGTTAATAAGAAATGCGCCCCTACAACACAGTTTTTTTGCTATATTGTTCTCGAATTAGTAAAGACAACTGGTAGACGTCTTAAATATTAACTTTAAATAAATAAATAACTCGTTTTTAAAATAACTGGGATACTAAATAATAATTAAACAACAATGCTTACCCATATCTACAAAAACGTTATTTTTGCCGTTTTTAATCGATAAAGGTACGGAACCCTTCGTGTACGAGTCCAACTTGCACTTAACCGGAGTTTTGACATAATAAGATTAAATTCAAGACAAGAAAATTATTATTTAATTAAGATTTCCTTATTTCCAACATAGTCAAAACCAAACTTACTGTAAAATTCAATTTTGGGCCCCACCGCGAAATTAGCGTAGTATTAAGATTTTCTTAAATAATTTTTAATTGTTATAAGTTTATACACAATTATAGTACAAAAAAGCGAGTGAACACGAAAGTAAAAAATATTACCTATCCATTTAAAATTGTTTAGAAGTTCAGTCTGGTTATTTTTTCATAGATAACTTTTAATCTTCCTATATACGGGGCTTTTTTAACGTAAAACTTAATTTAAAAGTAAGAATTAATGAGACTTATGTTTTTTCTCTATCTTTTTATCTTCGTAAAGTAATTTGCAAAAGCGACTCAAAGTGACTTAATGCTTTTAAGAAAGATATTTCGAAACATAGAGCATTAAACAAAAAGGTGTTAAGTGATATTTTCACGATTATTCATCAAAATTAGAATTTCTATTCAAAAATGTTTATGTTGTCATATAAACAATACTTTTTTATACGTGTAAACAATTTTTTATAAAATAACATTCATTAGTTTTGCAGCTACACGTTTTGAAAAACCAGCTGATGTCAAAAATCTTTAATCGCGTCTAGCGAAAAATGACAAAAAAGCACTTAACACCTTTCTGCATAACAGTATCCATTATAGCCTATTTCATAGTGCGATCCAGGCAGCTCAATCTTAGTACAAAATTGATGGAAATGACACTGTATAATAGTCGAAAATTAGGATTTACTTATTTCCTTGTACTGTTTTGCTTTCATGTAACTTTTAATTTGGAAGGATTATAATGGATAGTTAGTACCTACTAAAGTTTTTTTTTTACTTTTAGTTTTCCATTTAAAATTCCAATTCATTAATTTTGAAGTTATAGATACCGGAAAAAGAACGCAGGTCTCCGAGCATTACGCGACTGGGAATCGATGGCAAGAGGCGAAAACTCCTCTCATTGATGGAATAAAGTCAGCTAGCACATAGATACGAAATGAAATGAAATGAAATTACTTTATTGTACGTAGGATTAAAAACTAATCTCTTATACATTGTCGAAAGCATAAAATAAAAAATAAAAAAAGATGACACTGGACACCCCTACATTCATCAGCAATGGCCGTAGTAGACCGAGAGAAAAAGCTGGCGGAAAAATAGCGGCTGGCGGAAAAATAAAAATGGCGGAAACTAGAGAAAATTTCGTTGGGTTGCCGTAGCGGCGCGGTAGCTCAGTGGTCAGAGCATTAAACCGGTTATCTAAGGGTCCTGAGTTCGATTCCCAAAAACGATTTTGTAGATTTTTAAACCGCATTATTTGTCCCTCCTGTAGTTATCTCTCTTACACATCATCGTTTTGCGGCAGGCATATAGTGAGAATAATATCTTTTTGCTGCACCTATATTTCAAAAGCCTTAACGATTCTGTTTGCTCTTAATTACAACTTGACTGGTTCGTCCACGTGATTCTGAGAAAAAGGTTGAAGCTGATGTCAGAAAGACAGATAGAAAGACAAACGGACAGACAGACAGATGGACCACAAACGGTGAAAAACCTCTGTGCCTAAACCTAAGACGTACGGAGCTCTATAAATGATGTAAAATTATTTTCAATACACTTGCTCAGAAAGTGAGCCTTATTACATCGTTTTTAGGGCCATAAACCGACCTATTACACACTTGTGTATAAAAAAATATTACACACTAGTGTATAATATAACGATCCCTACAAAGTTAAGGTAATGCCTTACTGCTAACTATATGCTAGTAAACAAAGCATTTTCAATTTCATTGGGTAATACCTACAGTTTTTTTTGTAACATCAAAAGGTTTTATGCCACTGAAAATCCATTTATATATTTAGAATAAATAAATGTGTCCATATAAGAAAAAAATACATTTATTATTATCAAATAATTGATATTAAACAGTAATTTGTTACAAAATAAGTAATTGTATTTTATCACGGGCTAAAAGTGGGAATTTTGTGTAAATCAACAAATTATTTGGAAAATACGAAGCGAAGAAGATAAAAAATCATTAAATGATTAAACGAAACGGCTCTATGCACAGTAGCTCAGCTCAGTAGCCCAGTGCCATATTAAATTGTATTTCCTGTATCTAGCCAACATAAATAGCTCTATTATTAAAACACAGTTAAATTCAATTTAAGATCCTTTATTTCTAAAAGTGTCGTAAAAATGTGCTCTGGAGTTTTGACATTCCTTTCGTATTTCTTCAAAGTTAACAGTTAATTGAAGACAACTTTACTTTTAAAACTTAAATAAACATAGCAGGCACACAATACGAAACTTCACTCACTCAGTAAAATCAATCAATAATTTTGTCACATGAGTAACGTTCCCCGCCCCCCGCTAAACGTGACTGAAAAATATGTTCTTGTAGCTTAGCTTTTGTCATCTCCATTGGCTTATTAACTAGTCTGAACGTCTTTGTATTGTCCTATTTTTTTTCCCCGAAAGGTGGCAACCCTGAATTTAATAGTGATTTGGCAAAGTCAAAAAAAAATTACCGAATTAGAGTATTTGAAGGAAATGTATCAAATCCTGCTATTTAAAGTACTATTATTATACATGTAAAAGATCGCAGGTATTATGAAACCAGCTATATTTGCGTGATTAAGATAAATGAACATTTGCATTTCTAAAGTTCAAGAGTTCATTAATAGTTTATATGGATGACTTTTGAGTATTGGCATCACAAACTATTTTGTAGAAATAAAGGTTGAAATTTGGGATTATTTTTTGTGTTGTGGAACTGAATCAAGTTAGCAATTGAGCATGCAATAAGCGTTTATTTTCAATAAAGTTTATTTATTGTTTATTAGATTTGTTAAAAAACACATCATGATTATTTTATGGAATTTATTTGAAGCCGGCTTGCTTTTTTTAAATGCGGTTTGTGTTTTACATGAAGAAAGATTTATGCAAAAAAGTAAGTTGAATCATATCTGATCTGAAATTAAAAGGTTTAGGTGGTTAATGAAACTTTAATTATTGATTTATAGTGGGTTGGGGAACCAATACTCAGAATCAAGGCTTTGAAGACCACTCAACAATAAAATACCAAATTTTGAACTTAGTCAGATCAATCCGTACAGTTGCAAGAAGTAAGTTCCAAGCAATTTTTATTGGGTGATCCACAATCCAATCCAATCCAGAAAACAAAATTTTATGCAAAATAAAAATACTATTTCATGTAATATTATTTATTAAAAAACTTCTGAGATTTTTTTTTTTCCTAAAAACCATTTACTCACCAATATTTTTATTTTGTGTTTACTTACTAGATAAGTTGAGCATCATCTAGAATTGATTTGTTTTTTTTCAGTAATGTTTATTACTAATGGTGACAGCTTGTGGAGGTTTATTCACTTTTGACTGCAAAAGCTAAACAACATATTTTTATTTTATATCTAGTTTTCCTGATAAATTTAATATATTAAACCTAGTTGGCGGCTTGCCGCCACAAGCTTTCCCAGGAATCATATTTTGATTTTTGAAGTGATAATTTCTATTAGTAGTAACAGATAAAATTAGAGAAGTGTTTATTTATATATGCTACGGCTAATATCCGAAGTGCGGCTACACCTAGTTTTAGCCGGTTAGAACATCAATAGGTTAGGTTAGTTAGGTTACTTTTTTGATACCACCCAGAGCCACGCTACGCGGGACTCCGTCGACTCATGATTGAAGCCAGTTTTTATATACATACGTATAATTTTTTTTTACAGTTTTCCATATAAAAAACACTTCTAACCGGCTAAAACTAGGTGTAGCCGCACTTCGGGTATTAGCCGTAACATATACATCCCATAATTATCTTTGTTCTGTTTCAGTTCCACTGATAGTTGTGAATATATTAACTATAATATTCAAGCTACTTTTGGGCTAAAAATAAATATTAAAATAAAGAACAAAATACATAATTTTAAATGTTATATTCGTGCTTTTATTTAAACTCCTTATTACGGAACATATTACAAAAAGGTAAGTATTTTAAACGAGTGACTGTAAATAAAAGTTTTAAGTATCAAAAATAATTAATGTAAGTTATAGTATTACTAAGTGAGCGACTGACTGCGAGTGACGGGAAATCAACAGAACATCAACTTACAAACATTATTTTGAGTTAGGTACTTAAAATACAAAATCAGAAGCTGCATAATATTTGAGCAACTTAATATATGTTTAAGTGTAAATGTTACGTTCTGCATTTTATTAAATATTTGAAAAGTATTTTTTTTGTACTGAGCGGCATTTATCCTTAAAATGAAGTGTTTCGAATACTAAAACCACTTTAAAAAATACTATAATGACTAGTGGGGGTGTCCTCTAACTCCCATGGGGGAGTCTCAACACCGATACCTTTCAAAGGTATTGGTATTCGAGTTACGTGACATCCCCACAGGGTATAAAAAGCTCAAATTATTAAAATAACTTTTTGAAGAAACACTATTAAAATTTTTACTGATCCTAAGTTTTTTCTGTAGCTCGAAACCAATTCTTACGTTACCAAATAAGCGCTTTGCCGGGTGCTGCCGCACCACGCTCGCTGCGCTCGCTCGGCTCACGCATGTGAGGCTAAAATCAACCTAACACGCTCGTCGCTGCGCTCCTCGCTAACCTATCCTAGCTGTTGTATGATAGTAGAAAAGACAGTTATGTTGAGTAGATGTAGGAAATAAAATAGAAGTGCAATAGATGGCTATTGCTACTGACATTATGAAGTTGAATGATTCGGAACTATGAAATTAATCAGTAGTTTTAATAATAATCGTATCAAAATAAAAAATCATAAGATTTCAAATGGAATGTCAGTAACCAATAACCATTAATTAAGCAGCTTACAAAAATTCCCAAAACTGAACTTTTTAGTAGATCATAATATAAAACCTCAATTGGAAAAAAGAAGAATAGTAACATACCTACCTAGTATCTTAAAATAAAGTTAGACAAGTATTATTTTCCTTGGTTAGGTAGGATGTACGTATAAATTGTATTTGTACCCTTATTTTTTGGGGCGCTTTTGAGTGTCGGACTTGGTATCTACGAGAAATATATTAAGTTAAACTTTAATCCTTATATTTAAACAGAGATAAAAAACGAAAAAGGTTTTCAAGGCGAGATTTGTGTATTTTTTTTAAATTGTTATTTTTTATGTTTAACAACGTATCTATTTACATAGTAGTTCGTTTTTGACCATAAATTACTAATTTAATTCTGATAGTTTTTATTTAAACTGTTTCATATCAAGATAAATAGATTTTTTGTCTGTCTCTACTTTTGGTGATCACGCACACTAATGCGAAGCTCAGCTAACGGATCGCGAACCATAACGAAAATAACTTGCCCAATAACTTGTACGACAAACTGAAATGAAAGAAAGCTTGAGGTGTGCCATACATAAATAAAAGTGCCATACATACCAGATAAAAAAAGATAGGTACCTTAAGAAATAATGTCTCCTTTTCGAGTTATTTCCGACTTTTCACTAAGCAGACCATTTTCGCTCCCTTTTATTTACATGTCAAAGGATCTTGGCGCGTCTCATCAAAAACAGCAGTGTTTACACATTGTACTAATGTTGGTTGGTCTGTTTAGCAAAATGTTCTGCGTTTGATTCCTGGGTGGGGCAAATATGGTAAAAAAAGATTTTTAAATTGTTATGTTACTGTTTTCATTAGTTTACTTAATATTTTTTCATATTTTATTTGAAATTATTTTGTTTTAAGTACCTACCTAATGTTATCAAAATTTTCTTGACTACAACATGTGTAATACCTGCGAAAATAAAACTTTGTCAAAAGCGATAATGTGTAAACATTACTTTTTGGCTCAAACAGTTGACCCATTATGATAAATAACGGGTGTAAAAGACCACTTTCGAATGATCTTAACATTAAATAATAGAAAAGAATCAAACTTCAGCTGAAAAAATAGATTTTGGCATAGCTGCACTTTTTGTTAGCATGAAACGATGACGTCAGACTACATAGAGTCGATCACACGTGGGATTAATGAGCGACCGTGTTCACGCAAATAGCGCACATTGCATACTGATAGTAAATTTTGAACCGTGATATAATTGACAGTATGTCAACGACAGTTGTCGACACTGACACTGACAGACAGCTGACAAATGCGTAAACAAACCAAAGTATTTGGTTGGTTGGTGCCTCACCCATCTAAAACGCATGATCAATTTCTAAAGGTCCTAGAATATCCTTTACGGAAAGGTCTTGTACGGACAATGGATAGAATATTGATTACAATATCCATAAAAGTACACCGACACGAAAGAGTAGTTCTGTAATGGTTGATTTGATTTCGTAAACAATCATAATGCTAGTGTGTGTTGCGACCTTGCTTATTTTCTGTGAGTAATATTTTAGATTTAGTGATCTGACCTGTACAATATCTAATGTTTTTTTTTTCAAAACCACCTGTTAAGTCCTCAGTGAGTGTAAAGTCACCATTTATTTTTTGCTCAACTCAAATAATGTTTTAATAATTTGGCAAAGAATAACAACTTGCAAGGAATACAATATTTATCTATTGAAAATAACATTTCTTTAAAACGTTTTAATTTCTTGTTCTACTCAATCTATGAATGAAATTTAAATTACAGTTTCACGAAATGGAATAGCTGAACAACGAACATGTACAGATCACCATGGTCAGCAAGTTGGCCACCAGCTGCACTACATCCCCGGACCGGAGCCATGTACACTGTGTATCTGTGAAGATGGGCAGCCCACAAAATGCAAATCTGTTTTGTGTCAACCCCCAAAGGTTAGAAACTTATTAACTCCTGTTATCTTTCTAGTAAGCATCCTACTAATACTGTAAAAGTTGAGAAGTTTGTATGTGAAAATGTTTGGATAATGATTAAGTAAATCTCAGAAATGCAGTTTAACAGATATGCATATGATATCGGTAGCTAACTAAGGGAACGTGAGGGGGTAGGCGCGCCGCGGTTTGTCCCGGCGCGCCTCCAAACTTGAGTGGCCAGCCGTCGGCGGGTGCGCGGCGAACATGCCTTTCCCGTGTTCCCGCCATTATACGACGACCTGAAGGACAAATCCAATTAAGTCGGTGCGAGTCCAACATAACCCATCTCCTTTCCCTGGAAGGGCGGGCATGCGTAGGCATTTTACTGCATCGAAAACAAAAAATAAAAAAGGTAGCCAACACAGGGCTAGGTCGGTTGTTAAGTGGGTGCAACCCCGACATAACCTGTCTCCTTTCCCTGGAAAGGCGGGTATTCGTGAGGCATTTTCCTGGGATATAAAAAAAATAAATAAAAATAGACGAAGAAGAATGTCTGAAGCCAGTCAGCGCTGGGATAAGTGTTAATTTGATCGTCTGTGTCAGTTTATTTGAAAGAAGTCACTCAAAAAGTTTATAGTATAGCCAAGTAGGGAAATGGGTCGATAACTTTTGGGAACTTAAAGGACATTTCTTGCTTACTTAGCTTTTTCCAGAGCTTGATCACTAACTACGCCTGAATACAAATATTTTTAAAATACTAAATATTATTGTTGGTGTTGGTATTCTCGCCATAAAACGAGTTTCAACTCATTTGTGGTTAGAGTGCCGACCCATCATATGCCTTCATTCATGAAGGAGGACTTCTGGCCGCAGGGCGTCGTGTTTCGGAAGTTTCGAGGCCGGTTGCCTGCTGATTCAGCACTACCGAAACTATTAGTGTAGTGTTTGTTTTAAGTATATAATATCTATGTTAGTCTGTAAGGTATATATGATATGGGCCTCTGTTTACATATTTAAGATCTTTTATGTAAATATTGCCTGAAATAAATGAATAAATAAATAAATAAAATAAAATGTATGACAACATAAGAACTTCAATGTCATATAACATCAAAAGTATCGGTCCCATAATTTTGGTGCCATAGTAATAAATGAGGATTGTACTCCAAATATTTTTAAGGAAAAAAACTTTTGGCCTGCACTTTTAAATTTGGGCCCAAACTGATTGGTCTCCTTATTCCATAAAGGATAATAATACTTTTTACCATGGAAAAAAATATTACCATGAAAAAAAACATTGAGTGGAATTGCAAGATATTTAATAAAATTATACAGTACTTTTATATATAAGCCTTGACAGAAATGGACTGGTTAATAATGCATTTATGATCATGTGGGTCATGGTGATACATGATTATAGTTAGTAGACAATATAGTTTTTGTGTACAATATAATGAGTAGGTATGTGAATGAAGGCACATTAAAGGCACTGGCTTGGTGTGCAGGACTGCCGGTCGTTCCGCGTGGGCCTCACGTGCTGCGAGTTCATCTGCCTGGACGACGTGGTGAAGCCGGGCGCGGGGGGCGCGGGGGAGGCGGGCGGCGGGCGGCTGGCGGCGGGGGGCGCGGCGGCGCTGGCGCTGCTGGCCGCGGCGCTGGTGACGTACCGCGTGCGCCGCGTGAAGCGCCGCCGCGCGCCGCCCGCCGACCAGCGCAGCCTGGCCAGTATCGGGTAACCACCGCACGCCCACCACCGCACTCACCACCGCTCACCACCACACACCCACACGCATCTCACTACTGACCCGCCCCTGACGCTGCATGTATCCTCATTGCCGTATCATGACATTTTAATTTCCTTTACAATTTAATGTAAAATATGATACCTTGTAAATTAGTTTCTTCTTTCCTTTGGTATACTTTTCCCATTATTATTATCTTATGCAATTTTAACATTTTAAATATGCATTTTGTTCAAATAAAATCTTACTAACAATACTTACACTAAGTGCTGCGCATCTATACAGATCTGTAGTTATACTGTATGATTTGATAGTTTGTATGATAAATAAAACCACTAACTTCGATAATAAGTAAACTGTATTGATTTGATATTACTGCTAATATGATAATGAGCCGCGCGACCGTACTGGTTGCGGTGCGAATGCGAACTAACTAGTGTTACGAAACCTGTACGTTGTTGTACCGTACATGCTCCCGAGGAATAGAAAAAAGGATGATGATGGTGATAACAAGATGATGCCATTTTTTGATACTTAAAGTCCTTAAACGAAATTTGTTTTCCTTTGCTGCGGAGTTGTACATCTATCAATTTTTTGTATTTTCGAATGTCCCGTCTCATTACGCACTTCACTAAGGCACTGATTATGATTGCACTGATTACACGCACTAACACTTTGTAGACTGTAGTCAGCCGACGGCCCTGGCTCCCCTCCTGCTGCTACCGCCGCTGTCTTGATGACGTCTGTGATGGTTGACAGAGGGATTCCCTGTGTGACCCTCACCACCGGCAGGTCTGCAGACCGCTTGTTCTTACGCCGTATGATGTAAATACATCCAATGATGACCGCCACTCCCAATACAATGTATATTACAGTGTAGTGGTGTATGTCGTGATATGATACTTGCTGATCTATATTTTCATTTTCTTTGAGGCTATTGATTTGATTTCTCATCTGCTCTAAAATATCCTTATTAGACTCCAGTGAATTGTTGGTGACGTGAGGGCTCGGTACGCTAATGTTTAGGTATTATGTAATTGATGGGCTCTATTTCTGGTATCTTAAGTGTGTACTTTAAGTTTAAGTTTGTCAAACCTTCTTTGTGGGAGTATATCGTAAAATTATCTGTTTTAATTATACAGCCATGTTGTACACTGATAATTCCTGCACCTTGTAGCTCAACTCCACCAACCTGCTGTTCGCAAAACACACGTACAGGGCATTTTCCGCAACAGAAGAACAGGTATTTGTTGATTTTGTTAATCTCTGTCCATTGATTAGTACATGTTGATACACTGACCTTGCACTTGTTTGATTGCTGCTCTATTTCACATAGATCTTCATCTTTATTCAAATGATATATTGGTTTTGGCACATAGCACAAGTAAACATCGCTTTCGTCTTGAATACATGATTTGATATCGTGAAGAGATAATGTAAAATAGGAATCTTTGTGTAAGTTAATTGCTATGTAATTTGCTTTTGGAATAACGCTGACCATATTGGAAATTTGAAACTTCTGTGGTACCGGAATGATCTTCATGATTTCAAACGAATCCCGTGTTACTAAAGGCAACTTTAACTCAAAAATTATAAAATCTTCAGACATTCTTGCTTTGACCTTAAAAAGTCGATAAATTCTTCTGATTTCTGTATTTAAGTTATTGACCGGTAATGATAGATCTTTAGTAAGTTGACTCGAAATGGTTTTTAGTGTTTCTTGCAGTTGTTCTGGTGATAAAAGGTGAAAATTCAGTCTGCCATGATAAATGTCGGTGATAGTATCTAGCAATGTTGATTGTATATTTTTTAGTTGAGTCAATAAATTGCTTGCTGCTACTGCTCCTAAGTTAAAATCTTGAGTGATATGAATTTTTTCAGAGTCATTTTTCAGATACTTTAACACATCTTCTGCTTCTTCAAATCGGTTTGTAAGCTTATTTAACATTTTATATTGCATATTGATAGCACTTTCTGTTCTCTTTAAAACATTATATTCTGCTTCGATAATAGTAGTTTGATTTTTTATAAGTGATAGTAAATGATTTTCATTGTGTCTAATTAATTTAATGTCTTGTTTATATTGTTCGGCAAAATGTTGGTCGAGAACTCCAAACAAACTATTAGCCAGATACCCGACACCGTCGATAAGACCTCGGCGCCGGCGACTCTCTTGTCGCGTGCGGGAATGCTGACTTAGCAACAGCCGATTGTAGTACTCTACTTCCGAGTAATCATGTTGTAATTGAGTAGTTATTATTTCACAATGGATGCTTGACTTAATTTTTTCGCACAATGTTTTTAAATAATTTATGTATTTGTTACATGCTTGTGATCCTTGCCGATAAGGTTCCATGTCATAATAAGCAACTATCTTCCATTCATCCCTTATTAATCGTATGTCGGAAACTTTGTCAAAATAAAGTCCTTGATTGTTATATAATTTTGTGACGTTGTAAATGCAGTCTCCTGATGAAATAATGCTCAAAAAGTATAAAAATAATGTAATTAATGATATAAAATTGTAACTTGATCCTTTTGTGGGTTTTTTGTTGCTTGTTGTCGACTCTTGTTCGCTCTTTGTGTTATTAATTGGCAACTTTGATAATTTAATGATTGGACGCTTGATAAGTCCAGTTTTGGTTTTTAGGGTGACCACTCTGACGTGACCATCTGCACCGGGATGTAAGTCTACGACGCGACCCACGGCCCACTTTCCTGGGGGTAAATTAGCATCGTTGATTGTTACGATGTCGTTTAATTTGATACAAGGTTGGGTGTCCCGCCACTTACTTCTTGCAGTTAGTTGACTAAGGTACTCTATGCGCCATCGCTTCCAAATATCTTGTACTATCTTCTGAGTGAGATACCATCTTGTTCGCATGTCTGTTTCGGTTTCGAGTACACTCATGTTTTGATTGATATTGATAAAACTTGCTGGTGTAAGAAACTCTAAATCGTTTGGATCTTCTGTCAAAGGACACAAAGGTCTCGAGTTAAGTACTGCTTCTATTTGAGTCAACACCGTGTAAAACTCTTCAAATGTGAGTTTTTGCTCTCCAATGACTCTCCGTAAATGATATTTGAGGCTTTTAACAGCGGCCTCCCATAACCCTCCGGCGGACGGCCATGACGGCGCGTTAAAATGCCACTCTATCTCCATGTTGATTAGTTCATTGATAAACTCTTGATCAAATGATTGCTGTATTTGCTCAAACTCTTGCTGTATGATTTTGTTAGCTCCCACGAAATTAGTTCCATTGTCACAATACAGATGTCGTGGGGAGCCCCTGCGTGCTGCCATCCTACGTAGCGACGCAATGAATGCTGATGATGTAAGGTCCGAAACCAACTCCAAATGAACTAATTTTGTCACCATACAAACGAAGACGGCAACATAGCCCTTGGTTGTCTTAACGCCTCTCCCCTTGTTGGGTTTGATCAGCACATGGCCTGTAAAATCAATTCCTGTATGATAAAATGGTTTTGCTGTATTGCATCTTTCTGATGGTAGATCTCCCATGAGCTGCGTCATCTTGTTTGGTGTATGCTTACGACATGTGACGCAGTTTCGTATGCGTTTTTTGACTGCTCTATTACCTCCTATGATCCAAAACTTCTGACGTATAGTTGCCGACGTCACTCGAGCTCCTCCATGACAGGTAAGTAAATGTACTTGATCAATAATTAAGTTTGTTAATAACCCACTGTAAGGTATGATGATAGGATGAATCATGTCTTCATTGATATTCGCTTTACTTAACCTCCCTCCGACTCTTAAGATATCGTTGTCATCTAAGAACGGGTTTAGTTGTAATAATCTGCTTTTGGAGTGTAAAGATGCTTTTGTTTTTAATTGATTTATTTCTTCCATAAATTCTGTCCTTTGTACATGTTTGATAATTGCGAATTTTGCTTCACTGATTTCTTTTAGTGATAAATAACTTTTTCCTGTTTGATACCTTTGTTTGCTTTGCTTGATAAATCTCATAACCCATGCTAATACTCGCGTAAGTTTTGTGAATGAGCTATATTTTGATAGTAGTTCGCTGATAATGTTGCTTTGCACTGATACTAAATGCACTTGCTTAGTTGATTGAATGCTTGCTTTCTTTGCTTCCTCATTTGTAGAATAGTCTGATCGCTCTGATTCCTTTTCAGCGTCAAATTCTGATAACCAACTTGGTCCGTCCCACCAAAGGGAATGCTCTTTGATCTGGTCTAATGTCATACCACGGCTGGCGCAGTCGGCCGGGTTTTCCGCTGATTTAACATAACGCCAACTGCTTGGTGGCATCGTGTCTGATATTTGTCGCACCCTGTTAGCGACGAATGGCTTCCATTTGCCAGGTTCTCCTTGTAACCATGCAAGGACTACCATTGAATCCGACCATCCATACAGTTTAACATGATAGTTTTTCATTGATTGCTGAACCTTTAGCATTAATTTCGAAAGTAATAGTGCGCCGCTAAGCTCCAAGCGCGGCAGTGATATTGATTTGTTTGCCGGAACAAGCCTTGATTTTCCTGCAACTAGTGATATCTTGGTTACACCATTATACGTAGTCTTGCAGTAGACAACACCGGCATAAGCTTTAGCTGAAGAATCACAAAATCCGTGCAACTCAATTGTTCCGCCTTCCCCTGTACCTAACCATCTTTGTATTTTAATTTGATCAATTTTTGATAGATTTTCTCTGATGCTAATCCACTCCTTGAGTAACTCATTTGATAATTTGTCATCCCACTCAATATTTGATAACCATACCTTCTGAAAAACTATTTTTAAACGTGTTGATAACGGTGATAACAAGCCCAGCGGATCAAATAACTTTGATATATCCGAAAGCATTGTGCGCTTTGTAGGTAACTTAGTAGGTGAGTCATGATTAGGTTGAAATGTAAACATGTCTGTATTAGGGTTCCATCGTAATCCTAAGGTTTTTGTTGGTTCCGTCGTCTGATTAAAATAGAAATTTTCTTGCATATCATTTTCTGTTTTGAATTGTAAAAGTTGTTGAGTATTAGAACTCCATTTTCTTAGATTAAATCCACCACATTTTAATAGTTTGATTAATTGTTTTTGTAAGTTTTTTGCTGCTTCAACGGTATGTGCTCCGTGCACAAGGTCATCCATATAGAATGATTCCTCGAGTGCTTTGATTGTTTCGGATTCAAAATTTGATCTTTCGTCTTCTGCTAATTGCCTGAGTGTCATCATTGCCAAAAATGGCGCAGCCTTGGTGCCATATGTGACCGTGCAAAGTTGGTACTCTTTTATTGAATTTTGAACTGTGTCCCGCCAAATGATTTTTTGATAAATCTGATCTTGGTAGCTGACCCAAATAAATCTAAACATTTTCTCTATATCGGCTGTAAAAGCATAGCGAAATTGCCTCCATGTGAGAAGTAATGTTTGAAGGTCATGTTGCAAATTTGGCCCTCTTAACATCAGATCATTTAGGCTATACCCTGATGATGTTTTTCTAGACGCATCGAACACTACACGGAGTGCAGTGGTGGTTGAGTCATTACGTAACACGCTGTGATGCGGTAGGTAACATCCAAGTTCCTGATTACCTACTGATGGTATCATGTGTCCTAATGTTTGATACTCGTTGATAAATGATTTATATTGCTTTTCAATTTCATGATTGTGTTGAAATTTACGCTCTAATTGTCGAAATTGTGCTATAGCTGATGATTTTGATGATCCTAACTTTTCTTGGTAATTTTTCGTAAACGGAATCCTAACTTCATAGGTGCCGTCCTGCCTTCTGACGGTCGTTGAATTAAAATATGTGATAGCTTGCTGATCTTCCTCTGATAACTGTGATATTTCTGATATGTCTTCAACCTCCCAGAACTTTTGTAATTCGTCGACTTGATTGATAACTACATTACAGTGCAAAGTACGCACACTTCCACATAATATCCACCCTAAGCGTGTCTGTTGCGCTACGGGTAAGTTTTGGTCTGATCTGCTGATACCGTCCAAAATAATGTTTGAGTATACGTCAGCTCCTAAAAGTATATCCACGGGACGGCTTCTGTAATATTCAGGATCGGCTAACTGTATGCCATCCAAGTGTTGCCATGTTGGTTTGTTAAATGTGTAAGTTGGTAGATTTTTGATAAGCGTTTTCATGATTAAGGCTTCAGTGATAAAAGTATAATTGATGTGTAGTGCTGAACATGTTAGATTGATTACCCCTTTACAGTTACTTTCTTTTGCTCCAATTCCCGATATTACACCCTTACATCGTTTTCGCGGCAAGGCTAAGATCTGAGCGGCATTCTCTGATATTAGAGAGGTCTGAGATCCCTGGTCTACAAGAGCTCTCATTTGATGATAGCGTCCGTCATTTGCTTTAACTTTGATAATTGCCGTTGCTAATAATATTTCACTTGGGTTATTATTGTTGAAGTTACTTGAATGAGTTTGTTTTACTTCGGCTCCAGTTACAAAGACGGCCGACTGTGGGACTGTGTCGTCAATCGTCAAGTTACATGTCGGGTTCACATAAGCTTCGTGCAATAAGGTATTATGATTTTGTTTGCAATATTTGCATCGTTTTTCCGACATACACTCTTTATCTTTATGATCATAGAGACAATTTTTGCATAAATGAAGTTTTGTTACTGTTTTACGTTTTACCTGTGGCGGCATATTCAAAAACTTATTGCAAAAGAATATTCCATGGAATTCTTGGCATAAAGGACAACTTGATTTTCTTGCTGAGTTATCATAAGTTGTTTGCATGAAATTGTTTGTAGGAAATGACTGTTTGTAATGATAATTATTTGGCAGCGGCTTGTTTGATTTAAAATTGTTTTGATTACTGTTTGATGTTTTAAGCTGCTCAGGTTTCTTTCGCGATGATTCTAGAGTAGTAAACTTACTCTCTAAGAACTTCAAAAAATCTTGCAATGTTGGTAGCTCCTTGGGCTTTTTCAAAGATTCCAGGTAGTGATTATGTGATTCAGGATCTAATTTTTGCAATAAAATATGTACTATAAGTGGATCCCAGCTTGAAATATCCACACCTAGGTTTTTTATAGCATTTAGGCACTCTTGTGTGGTATCATGTATTTTTTTGATTTGCGTAACTGATGCTTGTTGTGCTGTCGGTAAATTTAATAGTGCGTTAGCATGAGCTGAAAATATTAACCTGATGTTGTTATACCTGTTGTTCAATATCTCCCAACAGGTCAAATAATTATCGGAGCTGATTTGAAGATGCTGTATTAAGCGTTCTGCTTCTCCACGCAATTTTCCTTTTAAAAATTGCATCTTTTGTGCATTTGATATCGATATATTGCTATGTATTGCTTCAACGAAAAGATCTTTAAAAGATACCCAATTTTGATAATGACCACCGAAAATTGGTATGTCCATTTTTGGAGTCCAACTTTCCCGATGTGCCACTGACCACAACTTACTATTGATTTCCTTCTTCAAGTCGTTGTAGGTTTTCTCATGCTTGATAAATGCTGCTTGATAATCGTCGTTCATACCTTCCAGCTCGCTATCCAATTCTAAATGCAACGAGTCTATGATAATCCAGCGTGCTTGCAAGGTACGTAAACAGTCTTCTAACTCCCATTTCTGGGTTATGAACTCAAGATTGATACCTGCGACTGTTCGGAGAAATGCCCTGAAGTTGCTCGCTTGTCTTCTTAGCATTTCGTCCAGCTTACTTGGTGATCCTTTCGAACAGGTAGCTGCGATAGACGATGATGACTGATAAGTGTCTTCGCGATCTGCTGATTGATGTCTAGCCCCAGCTTGGACACCAGAAACTCCAGGCTGTGCAGCTGTCGGCTGTTTGCCGACGGTTTGACATTGATCTTGAATGAATGCCTTTGTTTGTTTGTAGTTATTTAGAGCCATCTCGTACTCACCCTTAGTAAAGTATGGATGCGATCTGCTTTCTTCCGTCACCAAACGATCATTGTTATATTGGTAATCTGCCCAATATGCTTCGAGGGTCTCTAAACGCCTCTTAAAATAATCGATGGACTTCCGCTCCCGTGAGTCCTTTTTGATGTTCACGACTATTTTACTAATAGCCTCCGCTAACTGTACCTGATTCTGATATATGTTCTGCGTGGCCTGCGCCTGATCTTCATCACTACCCACCATGATGTAAGAGTAGAGACAGAGAGAGAGAGTGATAAAATGAAACGATCTTACTTGATACTGTTGATCGCCTTATTAATCCTCACTGTAATCCTTGATAGACCGTCACTTGTTTGACACTTTTGATATTTGCTAGGTACTTATTTGATACCTAGCAGGTATTGATACTGATTCACCTCACAGAGAAAAAGGTTCACTGTTGTGTCTTTCACTCGCGTAAGGTCAACTCTCGAAGGACCATTAAGATGTATGATTTGATAGTTTGTATGATAAATAAAACCACTAACTTCGATAATAAGTAAACTGTATTGATTTGATATTACTGCTAATATGATAATGAGCCGCGCGACCGTACTGGTTGCGGTGCGAATGCGAACTAACTAGTGTTACGAAACCTGTACGTTGTTGTACCGTACATATACTTAAATAACGTTTCGCAGTTTCATTCATACTTTACATTCACATAATTGCGCCTAGGTAGCTATTTTTAACTAACTTTATTTTCAATTCAGGCAGTGGAAATACTTGTAAGTACCATGTGTAATGTTTATTTTGGATTTTTCTGTACATTAAATTTCACATTTCTACCTCAACTGCTTAATTTATTCAGATCATTATATTGGTAAACGTTTTAAGGTACCAGCCGTGCAGTTTTTCTGGTGTATCGCTTACAGATGTGTCTTAAAACTTGTCGTGTATTTAATTGATAATTTGTACACGTTTCAGCCACAGCCGTGCCCGCGGGTAGGCTAACCCACTAACCCTCCATTACGTATCACTTAACATAAGCTACATTGTAAAGTTAACACCTAGTAACGAAGCGAGCGTCAGGAAGCCGGCGGCGTGGTCATGGAAAACGTACGCATCCTGCGGCTTGTAGCGTGTGTGCGAGTGTGCGGGCGCTACAGCTGTGTGTGTGTGCAGGTACATCAGCGGCGCGGGGTACGGCGGCGCGGGGGGCGGGGGCGCGCTGGCGTGGAAGCCGGCCGCCGACCCCCTGCCGCGCGGGGAGGCGCCGCCGCCCTACGACGAGGTCATGGC
This sequence comes from Emmelina monodactyla, assembly GCA_916618145.1. NCBI lineage: Eukaryota > Metazoa > Arthropoda > Insecta > Lepidoptera > Pterophoridae > Emmelina > Emmelina monodactyla. The sequence goes on along the minus strand of OU745314.1, from coordinate 10,182,750 downwards.
GCAGTGCCGCCAGGAGCTCGCCAGGTACGCCGGCCAACATCGTGGCGCCTTGTACAGGTTATAACGAGTTAGAGGTGCAACACACCAACTAGTTACTATGAACACTTGTCGTACCACACTATGGCCTAGGGTGGAACTTAAATACACTCAGACACAAATCAATTGCGCTAACACATTTTAACTTAAATGGCTCTGCCCCGCAATCGAACTCAGGAACTTCCGCTGAGTAGTCCGGTATCTATGACATACTCGTACATTGCCGCTGCGCCGCAGAGCTGGTCAAAGGCATCTATCTGTGCCGGCATGCTCTGAAGCTTCACCACAAGCCGCGTGCAGACAGTGTATCAGGTTGCCGCGCAGGCTCCCCGCGGAGGCGCTGCCCCGGCCGTGCCCGGCGCCGGACGCCTGGCCGCGCGCGTGCCCGGCGCCGGACGCGTGGCCCCGCGCGTGCCCGGCGCCGGACCCGCTGTTCCGCAGCGAGTCACACTGTGGACACTACGTCAACGTGCCGGCACCACTCATACAGGTAAACAATATTTCCTTATTACTATTCATTATGTATACTCAAGTTACTAAATTGTATTCAAAGCTGTGAAATTCGCTTTTACTGTTAAAATATAATTAACTCTTAAGGGGGGTTAGGCGGTCAGCGAAAATTCAGATTTCGCTGCGATTCTACGCCTTAGGCGGGGGGGTCGGGGAACGCGGTTCCTATAGAATCAACGGCCTCGAAATTAAGTGGCGTAAGCGCCAAACACATTTATTATCAAAATGTTAATAAAATGTTCAATTTCTCAGAAATCTAAGACAGTCACGAAATAGAAAAGGTAAAAATCTATCAGTTTGCGATTTTATAAGACTTATTATTGTAAAACACCGTCTTTATGTGCATTTACATGAAATTTTAGGGGTGACTTTAGGATTTTTTTCTATCGAGCAAAATTATTCCAATCGTGTTTTTAAAACAGTCCTCCCATCACATTTACGTTCTTTATTATACCTTTGAAATATCAGTGCAAAATATTATATATTTTGTAAGTAACAGCTAATAGAAAACGGCTAATTCTGCCGTTTTCAGTTACTAAGGGCCCTTAATGTCTTTTTACGTTTAAGTAACAACTTAGCATTTGATAATAACTATTCCTTTTTTTAGTTATGTAAAATACCTCATCTCACCAAATCTACATAAGGTAATTTAGCACGCTAAACTGGGATCGCAAAAACAGATTAAAATTGTGGTTAATGGATCTGTTTAAAACCACAGATCGTTTATTGAGACGTGCTTAACATAATTTTCGAACAAATATGCCATTAAAATGATAGCTTACCTCCCATTACGCGTTTTAAGATCGCTTTTGCAAGCTTTGAATCGTTTATTGAAACATTTTTGAGAAATTTTGAATCGAATTATCGATCTGGATGGGTAACATAACATGGATTGGTATCGTTTATTGTGATCGGGCGTAATAAAATCGTAATAGCGTAGTGGTTTTGTAAAACTGACTCCCTATTGGGGTTGTACCTTTTGTCATGTTGATCTTTTACATATTAAACACACATTTACGGCGAGGGAAAAAATCTTGTGGAACCCAAAACATCCCCAACATAAACTTTAACTGTCAGGTCCTAACTGTTTATTTTTACTTGCCTTAATTAACCTGGTAATCATTCCACTTTTAACATACTTGCCCTTTTTACAAGAAACATGTTACAGCATTACGCAACCATTAGTTATTATTTTTGTTCATTTTTATTACTTCATTTACTACATTAGATCAAATAATTGTTTTGCAATAATGTATAACTCTATGTCTAACTTTATACTATATAATTACTGTTACACTAAACATAATCAAACTCCACACGTACACACCAAACATTTAACTTTATATATGTATGTATTATATTATTTTAAAACTTGTCTACAAATACGCATCTTTAGGATACAACTACCTTCTCCATTTTATTAATTCTGAATACAATTATTATCCCAACCTATCATATACATACAATTAAAATTCGATTCGCTTACTGACATTATTTCAACAGACCTAGAAAATATAGATGCAATATCCTGTACACGTGTATATAGTTCATCGGATGCTAAAACACTTCTCAAATACAGTGACCATAGCAGCATAAGCATATTGTCACTTAATATCAGGAGTATAAATTGCAACTTTAGTTTATTTCTCGCTTTTTTACAAAATTTAAATTTACCAATAGATTTAATTGTTCTTTCAGAATGTTGGACAAACTCTGGCTCAGTTATACCCTCTTTAGATGGCTATACATCTTTTCATAGTATAACCACCTTCAATCAGAACGATGGGGTGGTTGTTTATGTCAAAAGCAATCTGGAGTATACTTGTATAGAGGTACAATTGTGTGAAGCGAATTGTCTAAGACTGGATATATTACCAGATACTACAATCTTATGCACATATCGACCATCTGCTTTTAGGAACCCAATGAAATTCATAAACTCAATGGACGACATCTTAAACGATATCTCTAGTAGTAGTATTATACTAACTGGCGATATTAATATTGACATTCAACCTGGAGAAATTAACAACAGTGCACAAGAGTACTTGGACATGATGGCCTATCATGGATTAAAGCAAGGAATCACCATACCAACCCGAGAAAAAACTTGTTTGGACCACTTCATGATTAAAACTGGGCACCCATGTCAGTCATTAGTCTTTAATGAGCTAACAGACCACTCTCCAATTCTTCTTCATATGAAAAAAGAAATATCTAGAAAACCTTCTGTACGGAATTACAAAATGAAAATTGATTATTCAGCGATTGAAACCAACTTACAAGAAATGAATTGGTTAAACTTTTATAAGATCACAAATGCCAGCGATTAAGCTGAATATTTAGTTAAGTTAATACAAAATCTAATTAAATGTAATTCTAAAAAATTATATATATCCAACAAAATTAAACCTTTGAAACCTTGGATTTCCGTGGGAGTTGTTAGGGTCTATCAGGAAGCTCTGTCCCAATGACCTTGAACTGAAAACTGAGTATTGTTCTTATAAAAATACGTGCAATAAAATTATTAAAACATTGAAGAATAATTACTATAAAAATAAATTGCAAGAATCAGCTGGTGATAGCAAAAAAATTTGGGAGACTTTAAAGGAACTGTGTTATACTAAGAATAACACCAAACAAAGTAATAGTAAACTTTTGTTAATAAAGGAATCACCTCTATCGTCTTTAAATCAAGTAAATGATTGTTTTACAACTATGGGCAGGAACCTAGCTAGGCAAACATTAGATAAAATGGAAACCAATGAAGCAGATCTTGTCACCAATTTAAAATATACAGTACCTCCGCTTGGATCGATGTGCTTGCCACCCGCTGATCCTTTAGAAATTTGGTCAATTATTTTAAAAATGAAATCTAACTCTGCTCCTGGCATTGATGGTATCTCTACAAACATAATCAAGGTTTTTCATAAATATTTAATTGATCCTATTTGTCATATGTGCAACTTAAGCCTCAAAAGTGCTATGTTCCCAGCTGTGTTTAAAACTGCAACGATTTGCCCAATATATAAGTCCGGTGATGATAACGACCCAAGTAACTATAGACCTATTTCTCTCCTCTCTACATTGTCCAAAATACTTGAAAAACTAGTAAACCAGAGACTTGTTACCTACCTCAACAAAATGGGATTATTAGATAAAAACCAGTTCGGTTTTAGGGCTGGGAAATGTACAGAGGATGCTATATTAAAACTAACATCCCATTTGACTTCCTACCTAGACAGAGGAGAGTGCTGCGCGGGGGTATTCCTGGACCTGAAAAAGGCCTTTGACACTGTGTCGTTACCTATCTTGATAAGGAGAATGGAAAATATGGGAATCAGAGGTACCGTACTTTCTTGGTTCACCGATTACCTCTCGAACCGCCAACAAATTGTAAAAGTGGATAATTTTATCAGTACTAGCAACGAATGCACGTATGGTGTTCCGCAGGGCAGTACGTTGGGGCCCACCCTCTTTTTGATTTATGTCAACAGCCTATGTGGTCTCAATATACCTAATGCTGATTGCCTTATGTTTGCTGATGATACTGTGGTACTTTTTCATGGCAAGGATTGGTCCAAGGTTGGAAAGTCTGTAGAAAGTGGTTTGAGTTTGATTACCTCGTGGTTAGAAGATAATCTTTTAACGCTCAATACAACTAAAACCAAGTTTCTCTGCTTCAGCAAAACGAAAGCGAAAACCGCTCCTTCAGATTTTTCAATCAGGATTCATTCCTATCCATGCAACCGTAATGAGAACAATACAGTGTCATCATGTCAATGCCCACTCTTGTCTCGATCTTCAAGTATTAAATATCTGGGAGACATTGTCGATGATAAGCTGCAGTGGTGCTCCCAAATTTCTGCAACTTCAGCCAAAGTTCGGAAACTTATATTTGTCTTTAAAGCCCTTCGACAAGTGGCAGACAAAATGGTAGTATTATCTATTTACAAAGCCCTTTGTCAATGCATAATTAGCTACTGCATCGGTTGCTGGGGTAGCGTCGCAAAGACCCACATGCTTCAGGTAGAGAGAGCCCAACGAGCGGTCTTAAAGGTTGCTCTCTATTTACCGTACAAATTTCCCAATACGAACCTTTATCAAATTGCCAAAGTACTTTCTGTTCGTAAGCTATACGTAGCACAAGCCCTACGCAGATTCCATACCGAAACCGTACCGTTGTATCCGCTTCGTAATAATCGAATAAGAAGGTACCCTACTCCAAGAATACGTTCCTCCTTTCCCGGCAGACACTTTAACACCTTGGGTCCTCATCTCTACAACCAACTGTTTGCATCTTCTCCAGGCATAATAAGAATGAATAACCATGGCTTCAAAAAAAAGTAATACAGTGGTTGAAGGACCTCGACTATAGCGCAACTCAAAGACTTCTGTCAACTTAACTTGTAATACTAACGTTATTTTTTATTATTTACACACTTTAAAATACTATTTTACAAATTCATATACAGTCCTACCCACACACAAACACCAACACTCACACACACATACACACACACACACACACACACACACAATTATATATAATATGATAAAGACATAATAACCTGAAACACACCAAAAACACTAAACTTACTTCATGCTGTTGTTATCCTTTTTATGTTACCTTAAGAAAATTATTATATAATTTCTTTTTTTGTTTTTTAAGAAGAGCACGCTACAACTTTTATAAAGAGCCTGCATCTCGTTACACAGGGAAACCTAAAACGAGAGCGGACTAATATTTTGTTTTGTGTTAATTTATTTATAATAAACGAATTTCAATTTCAATTTCAATTTCATGAGATTCTCATGATTAACCCAAACTGATCCAGCGTGCTAAATTACCTACTGACTGCTAGTTGGGTTAGTCTCGATATTCAAGAAGTAGGTGGTACGAAAATACTATAACGTATATAAAATCATCAAATAATATGCTTTTTATTATGACCCGAATGGCAAATTTCGATTTGTGTGTTTTGTTAATGGTATAGATATATCGGTTAGCTGTCTGGTCCAGTAGCGTGGTATGTGTGTGTAGATGTCTGGCGGCGAGTGCTACGCGGCGCTGCAGCTGCCGCCCCCGCCACCCGCGGGCGCGCCCCCGCCCCCCGCCCCCGAGCCCCGCACGCCGCGCCCCACGCTGCACGCGCACTTCACGCTGCTGTCCGGGGGCGGGGGCGGGGGCGGGGGCGGGGCGCTGGGCGGCGCGCGGCTCACGGCGTCGCTGGGCGCCATCAGCGGCCGCGCGCTGCTGCAGCACCACCGCCTCGCCCGCCACCAGCCCATGTAACACACGCTCACTGCATTCTAATCTAATCACTACACCACCACCACTATATCCTACTCATATTAAAAACATGAAAGTTTGTAAGTTTGGATGTATGGATTTATTACTCTTTCACGAAAAAACTACTGGGCGGATTTGGATGAAACTTTAGAGTAATATAGGTTATAAATTTCAACTTCTCATTCCCACGTGAAACCGACTTTCACGCGAACGGAGTCGCGGGCGGCCACTAGTTAGGAAATATTCCAGCTACAATGTTACAGAACCAATTTTGAATAGTTTCTACTGTTGCGAATACTGATTCATTGGGTGCAAAACAAGTTCTTTACAAATCTTATCCAAGAAAATCCACCATTTCTAAATACTACGATTCCACGGGCAAACTTATTCATTTTCCGGTATGCAAGTCGGAGATCTAGACTATACTAATATTAAAAAGAGGAAAGCTTTTATTGATTAATTGTTGTTTTTAATAGGCTGGGAAACTATTAAACTAATTTGGGAAAAGCTTTTAACATTGGAACATTATCGCTGCTTAACATAGGCTTACTTCTTACGCGGAAAAGTAACCCAATCCCACGGGTGTGGGGGTAGCCTCGAGGCGCAAAGCTTGTGGTTACACATTTTTGTTTGTCAGTACTATTTGTCTACGTTATTAAGTATCAATTAAATTCCTTATTAATTTGTAACCACAAACGTGTGTGTGTACACGACGTGTGTGTGTATACGATGTGTGTGTATACGATGTGTGTGTGCAGGCACCGCACCATCCCGCGCGAGCCGCCGCGCCGCGAGTCGCCCCCGCACAGGTAACCTCATGCCTACATACACTGGACTTGTTTTGATACTTTTACTTTCCAGGTATGCGTTCCAAATATTTGTAGCGACGTGGTTACTTTATTGCAAATCAAATAAGATTAAAACACAAAACCCATCTGTAAAAAATACAACTTACTTAAAGGGTGAAGATACTGTTGTGCAGTAACATATATTAATAAATAACATATATTTAAATGAATTAAGATATTATAACTAACATTATTTATTAAATGACCAAAATTACACCATTGCGAAGCGTGGGTGGTTTAAGCTGTTGCTAGTTAGACGGCCACCACTTTATATGTTTAGTGCTGATCACAAAACGGGTCTATGTCCCATGCGTTGGTCCGCGACCGCGCTCGCGTGGCGCCGCTGAGAGTGTAGTGCTTGTTGCAGCTCCCCGCCCCCGCGCGCCGCGCCCGCCCCCGCGCCGCGCTGCCTGCCCGCCGCCGCCCCCGCCGCCCCCGCCCCACGCACGCCCGCCAAGCTCCCCGCCAGCGAGGCCGCCACGCTGCCGCTCACCGTCGACAAGGTAAACAAATGCTGCCATTGCAATGCAACAAGAACGTAAAATAAGCATTCAAATAGACATTTGTTATTATAACATTTTCAGACTTTAACTTGATGAATTGCGATCGTCTTTAGGCCCAATTTCAGTAATTAAGGTCTTATAGGTATTTTAGGTTCAAATTAGGGTGGTTATTGCTTTCTCGTTAAATTATCTTCAGACGAAGAAATCATCTATGTATTTGTGACTATTGTTTGTAGCATTTTACGAGTGGTAGAGTCTAGCTGTAGGCTCTGTCTGCAGCGATTACTGGGCTGACTCGACCGGTGAAATACCACCGTCGCACAGAAAACCGACGTGAAGTAGGGACGATGTTCTTGCGTTTCGTTCGGTGCCCAATTTTACTCAAAGGCTCAGCAACACACCCCCAACACCCACAGTGTTGCGGGTAGTCATGGGCGGCGGTGATCACTTACCATCAGGTGACCCGCATGCTCGTTTGCTCCCTATATCATAAAAAAGCATCAGCCGTGCGATACGTCATCTCTAGGAGCGATGATGAATTTGTTTTTTAATCGTAATTTCATGAAGGATCTTCCGAAAACACACTTCCAAACTTAGGGAGCTGATAGCCGTTAAAATAATGGATATTCTGTGTAACTTGTTTAGGTAAAATGATTTAAAGAACCTTCAAATATAATGCCATACCATGATTTTTGAAGCACTACAGCTATCGATATATTGTGTAACGTAGTGACTTTTGTCTGATTCAAATATTCGCGCCATTTGTGGTTTTCTGTTTTCGGATACGAGGATTGTGCAGCTTCGATGAATTGCAACCTGATGTGGATGTTTGGTCACCAACGACACATGTCGTTGACCAAATGGTTTTAACTGGACTGCCCTAAATCCCATACTCATGCCAGATTGAATCCTCTGTAAGAGCCATTAGAGGGTTTGGTCATCTTATGAAGAGGTGATGTGAGGTGGCCATGAAGATTGTGCGAGTTCACCCCGTTGTAGACTTTTCCTTGTGGGGTTCCCTTAAGAGGCAGGTGCGAATAATGCTACAAACGCAGCGACCCTTAGAGCAAACATTCACTATTTCATCTGTCTGGCGCTAGGGGAGCCTCGGGAGACATATAAACGATTTTGTATTCTAAACCAACACTAAAAGGTATTTCCAACACTTAAAGTTGAGGTGTTTGGTTTAGTTTTTATTCGGTTTCGTTTACATCGATGTAGAATCTTTGAATTGAAGATCACATTGATTTGTTAGTGTTGAGCTGGTCAGTAAGTGCGTTGTTTGTGTGTCAGCCGTCGTGCGAGTGCAGCTACGAGTGCGGCGGCGACACCGACGACTACCGCCGCGAGTGCGAGAACTGCAACGCCGCCAATACCTCCAAGTACGTACACACACACACACACACACACACACACACACAAACACACACACACACACAAACACACACACACACACACCGACACCGATGACTACCGCCGCGAGTGCGAGAACTGCAACGCCGCCAATACCTCCAAGTACGTACACACACACACACACACACACACACACACACACACACACAAACACACACACACACACACACCGACACCGACGACTACCGCCGCGAGTGCGAGAACTGCAACGCCGCCAACACCTCCAAGTACGTGCACACACACACACACACACAAACACACACACACACGCCGATACCGACGACTACCGCCGCGAGTGCGAGAACTGCAACGCCGCCAACACCTCCAAGTTCGTACACACACACACACACACACACACACACAAACACACACACACACACCGACACAGACGACTACCGCCGCGAGTGCGAGAACTGCAACGCCGCCAATACCTCCAAGTACGTACACACACACACACACAAACACACACACACACACACACACACCGACACCGCCGACTACCGCCGCGAGTGCGAGAACTGCAACGCCGCCAATACCTCCAAGTACGTACACACACACACACACAAACACACACACACACACACCGACACCGACGACTACCGCCGCGAGTGCGAGAACTGCAACGCCGCCAATACCTCCAAGTACGTACACACACACACACACACAAACACACACACACACACACACACACAAACACACACACACACACACACACACCGACACCGACGACTACCGCCGCCGACGACTACCGCCGCGAGTGCGAGAACTGCAACGCCGCCAACACCTCCAAGTACGTACACACACACACACACAAACACACACACACACACACACACACACACGACGACACCGACGACTACCGCCGCGAGTGCGAGAACTGCAACGCCGCCAACACCTCCAAGTACGTACACACACACACACACACAAACACACACACACACACACACACACACACACACACACGACGACACCGACGACTACCGCCGCGAGTGCGAGAACTGCAACGCCGCCAACACCTCCAAGTACGTACACACACACACACACACAAACACACACACACACACACACCGACGACTACCGCCGCGAGTGCGAGAACTGCAACGCCGCCAACACCTCCAAGTACGTACACACACACACACACACAAACACACACACACACACACACACACCGACGACTACCGCCGCGAGTGCGAGAACTGCAACGCCGCCAACACCTCCAAGTACGTACACACACTTTTTCTGAATGAACTTACTTATCTACCTTAATTTCTTGATAAATTTACTCAAGTAAGTGAACAACGCATCAAAGTCCTTCCGTCTGTTTAAGGAGAAATTAGCGAATAAACATGTTACTATCGTGAATAGCATGAATTTTTGCCCTGCAGTTTTACAAGTCAAAGTTCTAGTACCAATATCCCGAATGAACCATATGCATAGGCTAGTTTTGACGCGTGTTGTTTGTTGTGGTGGTGTAGATGGGTGGTGTGCGCGTCGTCGGCGGCGGGCGCGGCGGGGGGCGCGGGGGCGGGGTCGCAGACGCTGGAGCGCCGCGCCTCCCCCGCGCCGCCCCCCGCCGCCACCAGCACGCTGCCGCAGCCCGTCACCCGCCCGTCAGTATATAAACACACACACACATTGTAGCCAATAGAAATATATCGATAGGGTTTCCTTCTTATTTCATTTCTTAAAAAAGTTGCCATATTTAGCGCAGGGATTACGACTTGTCAAACAATATTTGACCGAGTCATCCTATTGTTAACAATTACTCACGACACACATAAATGTTAATTATCTAAAATAAAACGATCTTACTAAACTACACTAAAATAATATTTTATTGAAAAAATATTAATATTTTTCTAGGACTTTCTATTGAACAATTAGTTACCCACATCGAGAGTGCATCCGGTAGTTAATTAATGTTCATATTTTGTACGTGTGCAGGCGCACGGTGCTTGGGCAGCCTTCGAACTGGGAGAACTGGTTCAACTCCATCCCGGACTCCGACTCCGACTCCGACGACGAATAGTACACCCACCCGCGACGATACACCCGCTGTGACTTGCAGTGACACCTGCCGCGACGATACACCCGCTGTGACTTGCAGTGACACCTGCCGCGACGATACACCCGCTGTGACTTGCAGTGACACCTGCCGCGACGATACACCCGCTGTGACTTGCAGTGATACCTGCCGCGACGATACACCCGCTGTGACTTGCAGTGACACCTGCCGCGACGATACACCCGCTGTGACTTGCAGTGACACCTGCCGCGACGATACACCCGCTGTGACTTGCAGTGATACCTGCCGCGACGATACACCCGCTGTGACTTGCAGTGACACCTGCCGCGACGATACACCCGCTGTGACTTGCAGTGACACCTGCCGCGACGATACACCCGCTGTGACTTGCAGTGACACCTGCCGCGACGATACACCCGCTGTGACTTGCAGTGACACCTGCCGCGACGATACACCCGCTGTGACTTGCAGTGATACCTGCCGCGACGATACACCCGCTGTGACTTGCAGTGATACCCCGCGTGTGTTACCGTGCGTGTTATTCCAACGACGATTCAACTTCTGTGACTTTGCTGTTCCAGCTCAATGTAGCGAGTGTAGTAGCTGATGTTAAGTGGATGAACGATTAAACTTAGTGGTTTTAAATATTAACGCGGCTCCTGGCAGAGTTTTGTTTGACAAAACTTCCGAAGCCAATTTATTACCGCGTATACCTTTATTGTAATTAATCGTAGATATTTATTGAGAAGGTGAGCTCCATTGATGTCGCTGATGCTGTATGTATTCACCAAACAGGGATCTATTTGCCAATGTTTGTTTTTGTTATCGGTTAGTATTAGAAATGTGTAGGTGTATATCAATGGCGTTTGACCCGTTAAAAATGTTTAGAATATTGATGTTACATCTATGTTAGTAAAACTAACAACAAACAAACTTCTTTAGTTTTATCCACCAAACCTTGTTCAAGTATTATAATCTAATATTATTTAAGAGTAAAGATGTTATTGTTACTCGATTACCTCGAATGTTTCTATTTTTACGATGGATTAGCGAGACATCGACTACGTATATTACCTGTCTATATATTGGGCGTCTCTATTTCTCTAACAATGATCTCATTACTCACAGATAGCTACTTGTTTCCTCATAATTGTCAAACCGTTTTGTCTTTTAAAAGTATATCGACACAACTAAATGTTATTGGCAACAAGTACCCTATATTAAAAAGCTATTACTTTCTATTACGATGCCATTTTTATAAACTACTGCAATTGCATTACATGACACGCATTCTTTCTTAATTTCTTATAATTTTTATTCCTTTTTTTCTGTGATAAATACAATGTCTAATGTACCGCCTAACCTTTTTTTATAATTTATTTTACTTTGTTAAGTTTTAAACCAAAGATTTAAATAAATTTCTTTAAAGCAATTTGTTTTTTTTGTTTTAATAAACGTTATGTTTCTTTATTATCAATATGTGCCAAATAAAAGTGGGTAAATATTTAAATACAAGCTCAATGTTTAAAATAAGGGTTAACTAGAATGCGAAGTTTATTTTGGTCTAATATTTAAGAATCTACTTTTTGTTTAAATTCGATTGATTGAGGTACAAGGTAATGTAATACTGATTAAATGTTTTCTGAAAATAAATTAGAAATGATTTGGTAATCTGTTTGGTTCTTTATGTTCGGCATATATAAAGTAAACGAGTCGATGATTTTTATTCATTTAAGTTAACTAAAGATCGTGCAGAGAAAATAAACCTACGAATGATTTCAGTAGCACCGTGGCCTGTGACATAAGCAATTGTCGCTTTTTACTCATTCATGCTTACTCTTATTAAAGCCAAGGCAATCTTGGCTATCAACCAATCTGAGTGTCTATCTAGTTAAATATAATCTTTAAACATTCCCGAGAAAAAAGTACCTCTATTACCACTTGACTTGTGAAGGGCGTGTAAAAATTGTATATCTTTTAAATTGGTAGACCTTTAATATTTAAAATAATTGTAAACTTCTAAGATAGAGACATGGAACATACATAAAATGTAGGTTAATGTTGAAATTCTATTTTCGAAATCCACAAATCTAATAGTTAGGGTGTTTCGTCGTTTCGCCCCGGTCCTGAAAGCACCGCGGTGCGAAACGCACAACGACGCTTTTTGAATTGGCCGATTCACCCCGCGGTGCTAGTTAATAATAACAACGGTGTCAAACGGGAATAACATTTTTCAACTTCGTCAGTTGGCACCACCACCAAAAATCTTATTATTGATTTTGTACAGTTGAGTACACAAGTAAGTTGTAGATTAAATAGGTAGGTAGGGTTTACTTAAATATTCTCTAATTATTCGTACATGTAACTTAATTTAGTCGTAGTTACATATTGTGTAAGTAATAAATACATTTTTGATTAAACATAGAAACGCAAAGTATTCGGAGTTATCAAATGGTTAATGGTGATATACATAATTTACGTTTTGTTATGTTATTACGTATAGGTACTACTCTAAAAATGCATATTGTAACAAAAAATATTACATACTAATGTATTTACTTACCAAAATATAACAAATTAACGGAAGACACCCTGTGCACGACGACCATAGATTTAAGTTTATTGTTATTAATGTTCACATATAGTGTAAAGATTTAAGTTTATTTCCACAACTATATCTATAAATATCTATCATATTATGTTAAAATTTTATTAATAAAGATTCGTGGCGCTGAGAGATAGATAAAAATACGATTTTCGCTAAAACAGTGCTCTCTTTAAGGTATTGCTCGGTTTAGAATATGAACAGGCCGAAGAGAGCGCCGATGTCTCAGTCGGAATCAAGCCTCTAAATAGAAAACACTAAAGAAAACTTATATGATCGGAAACACCCTTTTCGGTACAGTCTTGTCGGTATATCATTGTATAAGAAATATGGTGTGAGCAAGATGGACTTAACCCTCCCTCCCACTCACACAAATGATTCACTTTTGTCGTTAACTGTACATAATCATTGGTTTATAAAATAGCGGTGTCAAACGACGAAGTCGAAAAAAGTTGTTCACCGATTGACACCGCGGGGCAAATCGGCCAATTCAAAAAGCGTCGTTGTGCGTTTCGCACCGCGGTGCTTTCAGGACCGGGGCGAAACGACGAAACGCCCAATAGTTACCTAAATATGTCTAATTGTTAAATACTAATTGTGAATGTAAATTTTTGTAGTTATCAGTTATAACAGAAATAGATACTTCCGAACCAAAGTCAATATAAATAAAAGAAGTTTATGGAAATGTATTATTTTGTATTATTTTTCTATATCTAATGACAACTCTGGTGAGCAATGAGCAATATGAAAGTTATTTCCGCAGAGAACATACACATTGTACTTGGCACGGAGGGAGAGGGTAGCCGGCAGTTTTCTAATTTCCATAATAAGCGGTTAGTGATGATCGAAGAGTTGCGGTGAATAATTTAACCTTCGTCAGGTTCTGGGTTTGGCAGCCACGGCCCGCATTGTCGATATCCTTCCTCCTGCAAAATATAAAAATTGAAACTGTTTTCTTTCTATTAGATTATGTTCTATGTTGGTTACTATTTCCAACTCTAAGAATACTTTGTACCGGTCTTAATAGTTACAAATGATGTATGAATAAAAATGGTAAAAGTAGTAGGTAACCTGTTGGTAGTCGTGCGGGAAGCACTGCGTGTGAATGGCGCGGTCGGGTGGCGGGTGGCGGCTGCGCGCGCACGCCAGGTCGGCGGCCGCGCTCGGCGCGTCGCTCGCCTCGCCGCTCGCCTCCAGCGGCACCTGCGGCGAGTGCTACTGACTAGAACCTTGAACCTCCAGACTTGATGAAGCACAGTAAAGTCATTCCTTTGTTTAAATCGGGTAGTACTACAGACCCCTCTAATTTTAGGCTAATTTCTATTTTACCTACATGTGGTAAAATTTACGAAAAAGTCATTTTAAGCCAACTTTTAGTTAATTTTAATAAAAATAATTTGCTTCATAATAAACAATTTGGATTTACAAAAGGTCGTTCAACCACTGATGCAGGTGTTGATCTTATTGTTAATATTGTTAGTGCGTGGGAAAAGTCGCAAGACGCTTTAGGTATATTTTGTGATTTGTCTAAGGCATTTGATTGCGTTCAGCACGATACATTGATAAGAAAACTCAATCATTACGGTATCAACGGTGATTAGTACCTTAAACTTATGATTTCGTATTTGAATGATAGGACTCAAAAGGTTGACGTAAACGGTGAAAGGTCGTCAGGGTCGATTGTGAGTATGGGGGTTCCTCAGGGATCGATTTAGGGCCCATTTCTATTTTTGGTTTATATTAATGATCTACCCTTTATGATAGGAAACAATCATGATATAGTGTTATTTGCAAATGATACATCATTAATTTTCAAAATTAATAGATATAAAATCAATTATAACGACGTAAATAATGCTCTCTCTAATATTGTACACTGGTTTAATGTTAACAATCTAGCCTTTAACCATAAGAAAACCAAATGTATTAAATTTTCTGCACCCAATGTTAAACAAGTCGATTCAAATTTGAAACTCAATGGTAATAGGTTAAACTTAGTAGACACTACTGTTTTTCTTGGAATAACTGTAGACTGTAAATTGCCGTGGGGAGCCCACATCTCACAACTAGCGAGTAGGCTTAGTTCAGCAGCGTTTGCGGTCAAGAAGATTCGCTCACTAACTGATGTTAATACAGCCAGGATTGTATATTTCAGTTATTTTCATAGCATAATGTCTTACGGCATCTTGCTATGGGGAAACGCTGCAGGCGAGACGATCTTCGCACTTCAGAAAAGGGCTATTCGCGGCATTTATAAACTTGGAAATAGAGAATCTCTTAGGGAAATATTTAAAGATATTAATATACTAACTTTTGCGTCGCAATATATTTATGAAAATATATTGTATACTCATAAAAATATTGATAAATTTACAACGCGAAAAGCAAATCGTGTCGGAAATTGTTCTGTAAGAACTAGGCAAGAGAATAAATTAGCGGTCCCTAAACATAGATTGGCCAAGAGCAGTAAATCGTTTATTGGTATGTCAATACATATTTATAATAAAATCCCGGAGTCAGTTCAATCCTTACCTTTTAATAAATTTACACATGTAAAAAGGCTTATTATAAAGTTAAAGATTATTTAGATGATAAAAAAGCGTGGGATTGATGTCTGGACAGGCTATTTCTTTAGATTGTATCTTATTGTAACTATTTGTGTCTTATTCTAACTATTACAGAGTAGAAGTATCTAGACCAAGACAAGACACAAGAATTAGTAGTTGTATTTTCTTCTGATGATAAGCTGATGATCGATATTTTGACTTTCATCGAATGTAATTAAGTTACTTAATGATGAAATAAATGATTTTTATTTTATTTTATTTTAACGCCCGGTGGTGTACGGAGAAATACAGTAGTTACAGGCGGATAAAGATATAACCAAGCAGCTCGCGGTATCAATACAATCTAGTTATGTGAAGAGGTATTTGTGTATAAAAACTTGTTATTTATTTTATCGGCAGTGTTAGTGGCCGAATCCAGCAGGTTGCTCTGGGAATCTCTGGGCGAGGCTCATGTCCAGCAGTAAACGTCGTATGGCTGTTGAAGGGGATTGTGACCGTGGTGACCAGTTAGTTCATGTCTCGAGCCCGGTGGGCCCCGGCAGTACCTGGTGGTTGTGGTGCGGGTCGGGCACGGCGGGCCCCGGCAGTACCTGGTGGTTGTGGTGCGGGTCGGGCACGGCGGGCCCCGGCAGTACCTGGTGGTTGTGGTGCGGGTCGGGCACGGCGGGCCCCGGCAGTACCTGGTGGTTGTGGTGCGGGTCGGGCACGGCGGGCCCCGGCAGTACCTGGTGGTTGTGGTGCGGGTCGGGCACGGCGGGCCCCGGCAGTACCTGGTGGTTGTGGTGCGGGTCGGGCACGGCGGGCCCCGGCAGTACCTGGTGGTTGTGGTGCGGGTCGGGCACGGCGGGCCCCGGCAGTACCTGGTGGTTGTGGTGCGGGTCGGGCACGGCGGGCCCCGGCAGTACCTGGTGGTTGTGGTGCGGGTCGGGCACGGCGGGCCCCGGCAGTACCTGGTGGTTGTGGTGCGGGTCGGGCACGGCGGGCCCCGGCAGTACCTGGTGGTTGTGGTGCGGGTCGGGCACGGGGCGGCCGCGCGGCGGGCAGCGCAGCAGCACGGCGGCCAGCAGCAGGTTGGTGCGCGGCACGGGCGCGGCGCGCAGCGGCCACGAGCACGCCCGCGTCGGCTGCGCCAGCGCCGCCAGCGCCGCCGCCCCAAGCTGCACCAGCAGACACCACTCATGCGATATCAACACATTTCATCGAGTGAAATAACTAGCCCATATAACGTTTGCAGGCTTCACAAATATTGAGCGGAAGCAACGACGGAGAAATGCGTTACACCTTCCACCGAGGAAATGGAGAGCGTGTGTAGGACTCGCAATGACCCAGAAAAAAGAAGCTCGAAGCCATCACGCCCGAACATCGTTTGGACATTTTTTCATAATCCCGTTTTTTTAAATTCCGAAATTTTGTTTGCCATACAATCGCAACTCCGCACATTTCATTTGCCTATTTATTCATTTGTACGACGTTTTAGAATTCATACGATTGAGTTGTACACGTAATCTAAATGCGCAAAATCCATATGAACGTAATCCACATGCACGATTTTTAAAAAACAAATTTTTGAAATATAGTTAATTAATATTCAGACAACAATATCCAGAATTTTTTAATACAGATTTTTAAATTCATATAAACACTATCCAGAAAAACTAAATCCTTGTACGAGGGCCAAACTGAAAGTTTTTAGAACTGGCAACTTAAAAGCATTATATTAAAAAAATAAGTTTAAATTTTGAAAATAGAACTCTTTACCAATAATATTGAGTATACATTTCATTCATTTGTCATTTGTTTTACGATTTGGCGGCAAATTGAAAATTGTCTGTGCACGTCAGAATGAATTTAAGCCGAGAAAGTTTTCGTGCAATGATTTTTTGACTTTCGATGTCATCTAAGTCAACAAGAAAGTTATGATAGACTTCGATTGGCTTTTCACGATGAAACCCCATCTCGTGCCACAATTTACAACTGGTTTAATGAATTCAAACGTGGTCGAACTAATCTCACCGATGATTTGCGTGAGGGACGGCCTTCTACAGCGACGACTGAAGATAATATCAGTGTTGTGCGGCGTATGATAGAGACTGACAAAAGAGTGACCTATCAAGGCTAGGCATAGGTATGAGTCAAGTGCACAAAATCCTCCATGAACATTTAGCGGTCAGGAAGCTTTGTGCCCGCTGGATACCGCATAATTTGACCGAGGCTCAAAAACTCCGCCGTGTTGATTGGTGCCGAGAAATGATCCAAAAATTTAACGGAGGTGACTCAAATGCTGTGTTCGATATACTAACGGGTGACGAAAGCTAGATTTACTGTTATGATCCGGAAACCAAAAGACAGTCTGCTCAGTGGGTGTTTCCTTCCGAAGAGTTGCCAACTAAAGTGAAGAGAGGTCGAAGTGTTGGAAAAAAGATGGTGGCCTCGTTCTTCGGAAAGACAGGTCATTACGCGACAGTTGTCTTAGAGGATCAGAAAACGGTTAATGCAGAGTGGTACACTAACAACTGTTTGCCATTTGTCTTGGAAAAAGTTCGAGAGAAACGACCTCGCAGCAGGATCCTCCTTCATCACGACAATGCCTCGTCGCACACCGCCAGGCAAACGATCGACTATTTGGCGACCTCAGACGTGGAATTACTGGGTCAGCCGCCGTATAGCCCCGACCTCGCACCCTGCGATTTTTATTTATTCCCGAAAATAAAAGAAAAACTTCGAGGAAAACATTTTATGGACGCCGAAGAAGCAGTGGCTGCGTTTCAAAACGCCGTCGAAGAGACCCCTAAGGCCGAGTGGGCAAGGTGCTTTTCTCAATGGTTCCATCGAATGCAGCGATGTATTGATGTAAATGGACGCTATTTTGAAAAGTTATAATAAAACTAATAACTTGCTAGAATGCTTAGTTTTTGATTTTCTAAGAACTTTCAGTTTGACCCTCGTATTAAAAAAAAGGAGTTGGTAATAGAAAAAAAGAACTTTAGTCTTAAAGTTAAAAAAGAACTTTAGTCTTGGCGCTTCGCCGACCGCTGTCGCGGCACGCTCGCTTCGCTCGCTCCCATTGCAATAATTTAGCTAGAACACGATTGTATGGGAACCAAATAAAATGATTATGAAATTTAAGGGAAACAAAAAAAGGAATTTTAAAAAGTTGACATTTATTACATCTCTCTTTTAAAAGTTCTACCAACCGTTTTCGGGAATTTAAGATTCGGGGAACAGAAATTCGAGATTTCCTTAGGTTAGTAATATTAATATTTTTTAACTTATGTTACTAGGTACGAGAAAATAATTTATATGTTCACTGAATGTACATGTTTTAAATGTATTTTTGTATTGTATAATTTCGAAATGAGTGCCGAGAGTTTTTTCCGCCAGCTTTTTCTCTCGGTCAACTACGGCCATTGCTGATGAATGTAGGGGTGTCCCGTGACTTTTTATTTTATTTTATATTTTTGACAAAGCATAAGAGATTAGTTTTTAATCCTACGTACAATAAAGTAATTTCATTTCATGTAATTTCATTACCGTCTAATAATTTTGTACAGAAATATAGTGTAGTGACCTGCAGCTGGTAGATGGGTCGCGAGCGGTCGCAGGCGGCGATGGTGGTGCGGTTGACGCGCACGCGCTCGTCGTACAGGGAGTCGAACCGCTCGCGCGCGCAGTCGCGGAACAGCTTGCGCCGGCGCTTGCGGCGCTCCTTCTCCGTCTCCGCCGCCACGCGGCCTGCGCGCGGCACACACCATTACGTTGTAGCGTAAAGTACTTACTCCAAAAGCCCAACTGAACATGTTGGGCACTGAAAAACTCCTCTTTTTTGCAATGTTTAAGCATTATTAATATTGGTAAATCCACTCTGTGGCACTATAGCTCGAAATTTTCATATTTAATTTTAGTAATTTATGCTTCGTCATGCCTTTCCAAGATATACGGTTAGGCGCCAAGACCAAGTTTAGTTACGCTATGTTATATATAAACAATAAGAGAGGGCCCACTCACTGGAGTTAAGCAAAGAGATCATGGCGATGAACTCTTGCGCAACAAGAAGCAGGAGTTGCGCCGTACGCCAGAGACTACGCAGCAGAGATGGCACTAGCTGAGAAATATTAAAGAAAAGAGACGTTTATTAATTAATCATTATTAAAAAAAGTGCAAATAATACAGAGGTTCTTTCATGCAAGCGAGTGTTTTCTGAATCAGTTTTATTTTATTCGGGAAATAAAATCATTGTTATAGAAGTTTTTATAATAAAATAATAACTATAACATACCGAAGCGGCAGATTTCTCCGGGAAACAAACGGCCTGGTAGTCGTGCACCCAGTGAAGCGTGAACACCTGCAGCAGGTATCGGTATGTATCAATAGTGAGGCTGTGTGGGTTTTTTTTTATTTAGAGAAAGGAAAAAATACTCTTACGTATCATAAGGTCTAGCTAGACGTTCGGCCTCGTATGTCGGGCTCGACCATAGGTCTCTACCGACTAAAAAACGTTACCTCTTTCTTCCGTGCATCCGGGTCTCCGTGGAATGGCCGTGAGCCTTAATTCACGAAGGGATGGTAGCAGACGGCACCTTGAGAATTTGCTCTAGTTGCGTTTTTGCAGCACATCAGACGGGCGGCATATTGGATTACTGATGCGACTACAGATGACGAAAGTCTCCTTCTTTTTCGTTTAGGACCACGAATATTAGGCATAATTCGAGGTAATGTTGAGGCAACTACTGTAGCCTTAGCTACAGCGGTTTGTTAGTGCTTTTAAAGCTAAGACGTGCATCGATCTGTGTATTTGTCTGTCTGCCTTACTGTGTGTGTGTATATGTCTGTATGCCTGTCTGGGTGTGTGTGTATGTATATGTCTGTCTGCCTGTCTGTGTGTGTGTATATGTCTGTCTGCCTGTGTGTGTGTGTGTGTATATGTCTGTCTACCTGCCTGTGTGTGTGTATATACGTCTGTCTGCCTGTCTGTGTGTGTGTGTGTATTTGAGAGTGATAGAGTCTAGCTGTAGGCTCTGTCTGCAGCGATTACTGGGCTGATTCGACCGGTGAAATACCACCGTCGCACAGAAAACCGACGTGAAGTAGGGACGATGTTCCTGCGTTTCGTTCGGTGAGTGCGGTATCCGGTGCCCAATTTTCTTAAAGGTCAGCAACGCACCCTCAATGCATATGTAATTGTGGGTGTATATGGGCGGCGGTGATCACTTACCATCACGTGACCCGCTTGCTCGTTTGCTTGGTACTCTTATAAAAAAATATATATATGTCTGTCTGCCTGTCTGTGTGTGTGTATATATACGTCTGTCTGTCTGCCTGTGTGTATATATATGTCTGTCTGCCTACCTGTGTGTGTGTGTGTGTATATAACAGGGTGTCCCAAGACTAGGTACGGTACATGAAGGGAAAGTACCTTAAATATCGTAGATAGGATATTTTGCTGAAAGAAGACTTTATTTTATTTTTTAAACTTAGTAATTCTGCATTTAAAGAATTTCTAAAAAATACTTGCTTCGTCTGGGAATCGAACCCACTTGATTATTTAAAAAAAATTAAGCCCTATTTTTATGATGCCAATCGAAAGAATAGACAAAGAGTAATAATTCGTCTTAAGTAACATAGTACCTTAAAAGAAAGGAACAACGTGAAATCAATCATTTTAATCAAATTAAAAGCATACCTGAAACTGCCGAAGTACTAAGTATAAAAGCAGAATTACTAAGTATAAAAAATAAAGTCTTCTTTCAGCAAAATATCCCATCTACGATATTTAAGGTACTTACCCTTCATGTAATATAGTCTTGGGACACCCGGTATATGTCTGTCTGCCTACCTGTGTGTGTATATATCTGTCTGCCTGGCTGTGTGTGTGTATATGTCTGTCTGCCTGTCTGTGTGTGTGTGTACCTATATACGTCTGTCTGTCTGCCTCTGTGTGTATATATATGTCTGTCTGCCTAGCTGTGTGTGTATACGTCTGTCTGCCTGGCTGTGTGTGTATATGTCTGTCTGCCTGGTTGTGTGTGTATATGTCTGTCTGCCTGTGTGTGTGTGTGTATGTCGGTCTGCCTGCCTGTGTGTGTGTGTGTGTGTATATATATGTCTGTCTGCCTGTCTGTGTGTATATGTCTGTCTGCCTGTCTGTGGGTATATGTCTGTCTGCCTGCCTGTGTGTGTATATGTCTGTCTGCCTGGTTGTGTGTGTATATGTCTGTCTGCCTGTGTGTGTGTGTGTGTATATGTCTGTCTGCCTGCCTGTGTGTGTGTGTATATATATGTCTGTCTGCCTGTCTGTGTGTATATGTCTGTCTGCCTGTCTGTGTGTATATGTCTGTCTGCCTGCCTGTGTGTGTATATGTCTGCCTGCGTGTGTGTACCTGCGCGTGCAGCAGCGCGGCCATGGCGGCGGGGTGCGCGGTGGCGAGGTGCTCGCGGGGGAGCTCCTCTTCCACGTCCGGCGGCGGGACGTCACTGGATAGTAAACAAGATGGTTAGGTAACGTTTTACCAAGCTAAAAGGCTAGATTCAGTGTTATGCGAAAGTACCCTCTCGTTCTGGCGACGATCCATCCAGCGTCATCGATGAGCACACAAGCCCACACGACGCCATCACATCGCGGCTCGCAGTTATCTTCATCGTCTTCGGAACACTACAAATTTAATAAGTTTTGTTACTATCATACTATTAATACATTATTATAATTATATAGATGGTACATTGCTTGGTAAATGAATTTGACTTACTCTGCTCTCCATCAGGTCATAGGTTAATGATTTAAGCACCTTCTCCAAGTGAACAGGATAAAAATGGAAGCCAGCGACTCCAACGATTCCTTGTTTCGGGTCTCCTAATGTTCGCGCAGCTGTAAACCACTGGGCGCGGGTGCCAATCTGTAATTAGCAAATATACTACACTAGTTACCTTATTCACTCATTACAAAATATGAAATCTGTTATGTACTTCTTTTTCTCGTAAAGGCTACCTTACCTTGACGAGTAGGTATATAAAGACATTTTTTATTCATAAAAAAACTAACTTATATTTGCATGTTTTAAGCCTGTCCATGTTTGTCCCTTCTTTCCATCGGAATATAGTTTTTTCTTCTTCAACTGTGAAGCGTGTGGATGTTCAGCCCCCAGGCAGTGGTCGGGTACCTTGGGCAGGCCGGCGTCGGCGTTGCGCAGCAGGCGCGCGCGGTTGACGGGCGCGTGCACCACCAGCGTGCCCGGCGCGTGCGCGGCGCGCCGGTACCACGCCTCCGCCGGGCCGCCGGGCCACGCGCCGGCCTCGGGCGGCGCCCGCACCGCGCCCGTCGTGTGGTACTGCTGCCAGCGCGTCAGGCCGCTCTCTGCACATACCGTGCTACGTAATAAAATAAATAATAAAAATGTTTTTATTACAAAAATAAATTGTTTACAATTAATGAGACTGCCCAGGAAGTAAAACAATACTTGAGTTGGGCATGACTCGCTCTTATCCCAAAAAATGTACTAACAATAATTAAAAGTACCTACTTAAAGAAATATAAAAAGTTAAAACAGAATACCTATAAGATTTGTGTGTTGTGTAGTGTGTGGTGTGTGGATGTGAAATAAATATATATTTGTGAGTGTCTTCATTAAATAACTTTATTTTAAAATTTTAAATAAATCTTCTGTTTCCTCGTATGTAAATGATTCTAGCCATTTTGTCAAGGTTTCTTTACATCGAACTGCATTTTAGGGTAAATGTTTAGTTTACTGTTTGCAATATTATATATTATATCAGCGAGGATCGAGCACTGTACTGACGTTCGGCAAACACAGTCTTTACTCTCTTCGTAGGTGCAACATTGTGTTTGCGCCGACTGTGGAGTTTTTCAGGGTCATAGGGAAGTTTTTTGTGTAGACTTAAGACTAGACGTAGAATGTACAACTTTCTTACTGACAAAAGTCCACACAGTTTATATAAGTTGCTGGTAGGGTACCTGTATGGCTTGAAATATATCACCTTAATAAGCGACCTTTGAGCTCTTTCAAGATGGAGGAATTTATTTTTAGTAGCACCCCATACAGGTAGGTATGCAATAATCGATAACTGATTGCGCTAGCGCAAGGTAAATTTTATTGATCAAAGTATTTGTCATAACGTGTCTTAATGTTTTAAAAATCCAAATAAGCTTTCTTACTTTACAGGTGATGAGTTCAAGATTTGTACGCCACGAAAGCCTTTGGTCGATCATTACACCGAGATATTTTGTGCATGTAACTTTTTCGATAAATGGACATAAGCAATTGGTGTTGGATATATCGCCGCACTGGTGAATTTTAATTCTAAAATTATCATCTGGCTGTGATCTCTCATTTGGACTGAAACACATGAAGTTGGTTTTCTCCGTATTTAGAAAAAGAAGACTTGAGTTCAGCCATCTAGCCATTTCAACTAGACCAAGTTCTGCCTTAGTTCGTACTGCATTCCATGACCTACCTGTAAAAATTACAGCAGTGTCATCGGCATATGAAAAAGTTACAAGTTCATTATCTTTCTGTATACTTAGTTGGTTTATATAGACTAAGAACAGAGTGGGACCCAGGACAGATCCCTGCGGAATTCCATACGATATATTACCTTCGGAACTTTTTAGATCGTCTATTTTGACTGTTTGTCTCCTGTCACAAAGATAGCTTTCAAACAGTTTAAGTTCTGTACCTCTTATTCCAATGTTTTCAAGCCTACGCACAAGCACAGGGACAGAGACGGTGTCAAAAGCCTTCTTAAGGTCAAGGAAAACTGTGATACATTTTTCTCCTTTGTCTACCTTGTCAGTAATGAGACATATTTTGTGACATAGTGTTCTCAATTTTATTTCAGTATGAATAGTTAGAAATATTTGACCCTATTTAGTTATGCTATTATTTTGCAGAGGAATTCATGACGACCTACTCGTTTCCAGGTACCTATAGCCAATGTAAAAAAATATCTTTCCGGAATAATCCTGCAACTGATCTTACTAAGCTCGTCCCCAGTCTCCGGTGTGGCATGGCGCCCGGAAGAACTCATAAGACTAAACGTAGAGACGTCGGAATAAACTTTTAGCTGGTGAAATACCGGTGGCGAGGAAGGCGGCGGTGGAGCCCATCTCCCCCTGGCTGCAGTCCCGCTCGGAGTCCAGCTGCTCGTGCTGCTCGGCCCACTCCTGCGTGGCCACGGCGTCGCGGCACAGGCGCGCCATCAGCTCCTCGTCGCCTGCAAGCACACACACGCTGCTAGTGCGCCCGAACCATTGTATTTACACAAGAATACCAATGTAACTAACACATGTAGGTCTTCTCGACGACTGTGGGCGGCACGGGGGAGAAGGAGTGGTTGAGATGCGTCATGGGGAAGGAGGGGTCGTCGCGGCGGCGGCGGATGAAGTACAGCAGCTCGTGCTCGCGGCCCTCGAAGTGCGGGTCCACGTGCCGGCAGTACACCCTGCCACACACCAACACTGCTCAACTGCTTTTATATTAAACAAAGGGTATACGTAATCGAACATTGTGTTCATGCTTGGAATTTATTTAGCTCTTTTTATGTCATTAAACCAACTGTTATGTAATTTTTTAGATTTACGCGGTCGTTAGTGGGGTAGTGAGCTCACTGTTCTTTTTGCTAAAGGACATAATGACTGTTGCACAAATAGGAAACCAGCCGATCATGGGTGACATTTATCAATACGTAGAAGTGGGCTGTTCGTAACACAGTTACCAGTCCGGGTTGAACGCGAAGTCGGTCCGGGAGAGCGCGGCCAGCGCCTGCTCGGCGAGGTCCCGGCTGAAGGCGCCGGGGGGGGGCGGGCTGCTGCTGGCTGTGCGCGGGCAGCGCCGCCACCAGCGTGTAGTGGTCCAGGATGCGCTGCCAGTGGTACTCGCGGTTCTCCAGAATGGCGCGCATGCCGTCCTCGAATATTTGCTTTGCAAACATCGTCTGCGAGCCGCTTGCTTTGTCGATTATCAATTCTTTGCGGAACTGCAAATTGAAAATATTTTACTGCATATAACCTCTTCCTCAGCTATTTCGTCCGTATTCCTTAACTTTGTTTGAGTACAGATTCCTTTTAATGATAATATTATCGAAGCCTTTAAGATTTTTATCTGTGTCTAGCAATAATCTAATTTCATTAGAGTCATATGCAGTCAGCATTCCTTTACTTACAGTTTAAAAATAAGCGTTATAAGGAGTATAAGAGTTTTCTAGCTAGATACCTAATAGGTTCCACACCTATAGTTTGTCGGCAGTTTTACATAGAATGAAACTTTTAATTTTGTTCAACCAAAATAATCTGGATAAATAAAAAAACCATATTAGGTAAAAAAGAAGTACCTGTAGCCAATTGTCGGGGTATTCTCGTGGTTTGTGTTCGTCGGCGGACTGCTCGATGTCCAGGAAGTCCACGGTTCGATACCCCGGCTTCAGGATATCGCCATCGAACTGCAAATATATTGCGAATATCACGACTGCAGTACTTAAGTCAAATATTTTGTATCTCAAGTTAAGAAGCAACATACCACGGGCTTCAAGTTGTCGTGTATGATGACGTTGCCTCGGTGGTCCACCAGCATGAAGGTTCCACCAGCACCTAGCTGCAAAAGGCACACAAAAAATGTTACTTGTAGCGAAGTTTTCTAATATAACAGGTGTAAAAAGACCACTTCCGAAGCCTGAAACCACGTATTCTTGAGCTTAAATCTATTGTTATAATTAATCTGTAAAGAGGTCAATTCTGTACATGAAATATATTTCCAAAATAACTATCTGGGGGTGATTAGGGATCGATACTGATGCCAAAAATGCAATCAGTTATTTTTTTTTCTGTCTGCCTGTCTGTCTGTCTGTCTGTCTGTCTGTATAACCGTTATAGAAACAAAAACTACTCGACGGATTTTAACGAAACTTGGTACAATTATTTAACAAATTGCTGAGCTGGTTATAGTATACTTTTCATCACGCTACAATCAATAGGAGCAGAGCAGTGAAGGGAAATGTTGGGAAAACGGGAGAAGATATTCCATTTTTAAGCTTCCGTCGCGTGTGCAACCTTAATGGTTAAAGCTAAACAGAAATCATGTACCTATGATAGAAATGTTATCCTTTAAATTATATACAAAATATTCCACGTCAGCATAAGCTATCTTTTATGGTTGACTCACATTAACACGTGTAACTCCCGATAGCTTAGCGGTTCGAAGCTTTCTGATTATATTTATGTACTCTTACGTTTATAACACTTCCAGTCATCCCTAATTAAAAAGTTAATATTATTAACTATTCCATAAAAAACATAGAAATCGCTATAGAAACACCAAAGTTATACATGAAATACACTGAAATAGACAAATAATAGGCCATCGCGCGTGAATCATAAGGACTATTAATAGTGTAGAGACTGTAGAGTCAATCCTACTAATACATAAACATAATTATTATAAACGTGAAATGGGTCCTTGTTACTCTTTCACATAAAAACTACTGGACGGATTTGGATGAAACTTTGCAGTAATATAGGTTATACATCAGAATAACACATAGGGTACTTTTTACTGCGGGAAAACATCTCATTCCCACGAGAAACCGACTTCCACGCGAACGGAGTCGCGGGCGGCCACTAGTATTAACCAAATTTACTAACTGTATACCCAGAGAAATCAATTTAAAAAAGTAATTAATTATTGAAAAGTGATATTCGCCGCTTGAGGTCATCGCTCACACATCAGCTACTGGTTCAGGAGCGAACGATTAAGGGAAAAAAATAGAAATACATTTCTTTTTTTTAATGAGAATCTAGCAAAAGAGCATGCGGGTCACCTGATGGTAAGTGATCACCGCCGCCCATGTAGTCCGTGGGTGTTGGGGGTGTGTTGCTGAGCCTTTAAGAAAATTGGGCACCGGATACCGCACTCACCGAACGAAACGCAGGAACATCGTCCCTACTTCACGTCGGTTTTCTGTGCGACGGTGGTATTTCACCGGTCGAGTCAGCCCAGTAATCGCTGCGACAGAGCCTACAGCTAGACTCTACCACTCCAAAAAACTTTTCTGATTTAAAGTAACGATAACCCCTCCAGCAATGCCCAGTTTTCGTTTTCGGAAGCAGTTTCCTTACACCCTGTATATATATAGCATTGTATCGAGACTCGTGCTAATAATGTGGTCGTCACCTTGTGGTACGGTAGATACAGTTTGAGGTGGTCCACGGGGATGTCGACTCCGGCGACTCCCAGCAGTCTGTTCACTGGATACTGCAACACGCGACAACACACATTGCATTACAATTCAATTAAGTCACTGTGATTCTCTAGTGGCTTTCGACCTAAAATAATTGTGCGAGTAAACAGGCGTTTGCCCATACCCATGGGTGGGCTACGGATCGAAAGCCACAAATGAATCTCTCTGTACAAACTATATAGCTTACCGTTCTTGTGGAGTTTCTTTGCTTTTCCTGTAACAAGAGTTTTATACTTAAATATAAGATCGAAAGAAATCAAACAGATTGTGAAAATAGTAACTATATGCACTCACCTCATCCAGCTGTTTGGTTATATTCTGAAAAAATAACATTTATTTTAAATCTCGCTACTGACAGAAAAATAATCCTAATATACTTAGCTGATTTAATGAAGTTGTTTACCGCAAACGACGAAACCTTACATATTCATAATATTAGGTTTATATAGGTAGTAGGCAAGATTCCATACCTCGGATGTGATGTAGTCGAACACCGGCACTCCGACACTTATTTGTAGTCTGTAATTGACGGTTTCTCCTTCGTAATACTCTCCGAACTCACTCTGCAAACAACGTTATCATATTTTTACATTAACTCTGTCCCTTAATTTCTATATTTTATATTTGTATGTTGTGTAGAGTAGTAAGTAGTGTAACACAGCACATTCTCCTAAACTACGAAACGAATATTGAATTTAAATGAACTTATATGCTGCACTTGTGCTAAGCATAAAGTGCTCTAGTGAATGCTAGCAAGTTGCTACGCGCTACGAGCTACGCCTTGTCTACGCGCTCATCGCCGCCGGGTCGTACAATGCGCTGGAACCGCCGGTAGTTGTCGGCGGGCACGGAGCCGTTCAGCAGCCGCTCCTTGTCGCGCCGCAGCTGCGTGTAGCGGTACAGCTGCTCGCGGTTCTCCTTCAGCTGCCAGTAGTACTCGCTCCGGCGGGGGTCCTGCACGTATATAACAACCTTCATTACGAAACGACATTAAAAAAATTGGTATGATAAATGTTAAAAAAAATAAAGTAAGTTTTGCGACATCGCCTAATTCATTAACTTGTTCTACCTACAGAGGTTTTCCCTTTTTAAACAAGTCAATCTAGGTAATTAGCTCTAGTCCAGTGAGATGTCAGCTGTCACCTCGAGGTGCGCGTACACGTCGCTGAACACGCGCAGGCGCCGCCGCCGCTGGCGCACGAGCGGCCGCTCCAGCACGCGCAGGATGCGCATCACCTGACACCACACACACATTATATGCTCCGGATCAAAAATGATGGACTGTTTTATAATTAAAATGTTACTATATAAGTATGTCGGTCATCTATGGTCCGGAATGAAATATTACTATTCCCACATTCATATTAAGAACGGTATATTAAAGATGAGTCGAAAGATGATGAGGTCGTCTGGTGTACGCGTGTACCTGCTCGGTGACGTCGGCGTGCGTGAGCAGCTCGGCGAAGTGTCCGTCGCGCGCGCAGCTCATGGACTCGCCGAACTTGCGCGTGGAGTCGCGCAGGCCGAACGGGTCGTGCAGCCACAGCACGAACAGCCTGCGAGCAACAGCAACACGTCATCACGGTAGCCTTATTTCGTAAGCTAAGTATACCGTTAGGCAAAAAGCTCACCTAATATAAGTGCTTAGAAAAATCCTAAAGTAATGTCCAATCGGTTATATGCTATGGTAAAGTGTAGTTAGCAAAATGTGTTCAAAACAACGTCCCGCACGCATTGTGCGCGTATACAGGGTGATTAGTAATGCGATACATTCCTTCTAAGATGTTAAAGTAGACCTTATTTGCAGTCAATTATCATACCATGTCCGAAGATTGATAATTTCTGAGATATGCAACATTTAAGATTTTTTATAAAAAAAAACCATTTTCGAAGTTCAAATGAATCCTTTTAGTGAAAAATTTAAAATTAAGTTTAATGTTTTGTTGTTTTATGGTAGCTTGATAACTAAAATGATATTTTCGATTTAAATTTGCTAAAAATAATCGTCCTTATTCTAGAAAAAGTCAAGAAACCAAGAACAACTTTAAAAAAAAGTTAAGTTTTATGGCAATAAAAATCGATTTTCTAAAAAAATATCCAAATAATGTTGCGTACAAATTACATAAAAAACTTTCCCAATTCATTAGCTATTCAAAAAGGTACATTTGTCATACTAACACTAAGTATTTGATTGACAACTCTACTAATAAAAGAAGTAACCTCTCTCTTAGATCGCCTCTAATTTGTGGTTACAGCGCACTTTTGCAGTGTTTTCTTTGGTTGATGTCGCCGTCTTGCACTGGGATATTGCAATACCATTAAGGTCTGCCGTTAAATAAATCTATTTTGTAAAAAGCCAAAGCTTCAAGTGTGCAGCCTATGCAGTCAAATAGAAAAAAAATGTGTTGAGGGCGGAAAAAGTGACCTCTATTTACTAAGTAATACAAGTAAAATATGTAAAATATGGATATAAGTAAATATATACATACACATGGATAAACATAATATACATAGATATTTATATTTATAGTATATACATACAAGTACCTGAATACATATAGGTAACATGACTTTGATAAATAAAATAAAATTAGATGGTAGATTTAAAATGATTGAAGACTGATGTGTGGAAAAATTTAATAGTTTTTGATTTTCGGATTTCTGAAGGGAGAGAATTCCATAATCTTACTTTCTCAAATCACTTTCTCAATCTGCGGCTTCCAGAACAGCGAGCTGTCAATGAGAACACCCAAGTTTTTTACGCAAGTGCTAAAAGGAATTTTAATACCATTAAAATAAACATCAGGCAAATTCTGCCAATCTATTTTTTCCAACATTTGTCTGCTACCAATAATGATGAGTTATGTTTTGTGTGGATTTACCATTACACCAAAGTTTTTACTCCAATCATTGATAGTGGCTAAATCGATGTTGGTCAGTGCAACTTCTGAGTTAATACTGTCTACAGGTGCATGAGAGTAAATTTGTAAATCGTCTGCATACAGATGGTAGAGAGAAGAGATATTGGAGGTAATGGAATTAATAAAAATACTAAAGAGAAGTGGGGACAACACGCCACCTTGCGGAACACCGCAGTGCAAGCCACACCACGGGGTTTGTCTATCTTCAATAGATATACGCTGACGACGTCCACGCAAGTAACTTTGAAACCAATCAGTTGCCGTTGGAGATATGTTAAGAGATCGTAAGACTGCGAGCATAATGTCAAAGTCGACAGTGTTAAATGCGTTACTAAAGTCAAGTAGAGTTAGAATAGTGAGTTGTCGCTTTTCCATAGCTGCTCGTATGTCGTCCGTAATATTAAACAATGCCGTGACAGTGCTATGCCCGGGCCGAAAACCGGACTGAAAAGGATTAAGGAGGTCATTAGAAATAACGAAGTTATTTAATTGGTGGTATACCAATCGTTCTAGAACTTTTTATAGGAATGGTAGGATAGAAATAGGTCTAAAATCGGTAAAGGAAACAGGATTATTGGTTTTAGGTAGTGGAATGATCTCAGCATCCTTCCAGATGTCAGGAAAAGTGTTCGTTGCTATAGAGGAGTTAAGGATTTTGGAGATTATAGGAACTAAGATATCAAGGAGTATTACTTTTCGACTGACACTGTCACTGCCTACAGCATCAGATGTTATGGCTAATATGTTTCTCTTAACATCACAATCAGCAAACTGTTTAAAATGGAATTGAGGAAAACTGGGTAGAGGTAGAGTGAAAAATTTACTGATGGTTTTTATTGTTATTGCCTTTAAAGGTTCTGCGCAAAGGGGCGAGGTAGCAAAGTGTTTGTTAAGGGCATTGCATTAGTGTCAAAATTTAAAGGCAAGGTATCATTTTGTGTTTTACCTATACCTACTGATTTAAGGAATTTCCAGACTTTCTTAGGGTCTGGATTGTTTAGAGAGGTGTGGATATGGCGTCGTTCATCTCTACAAGCCATATTGCAGCGATAACGTAGTACCCTATATATAGGCCCACCGTATCTCTCCTTGCGGGTCGAGCGCCATGATGGTGTCGGTGAAGTTCTCGTAGAGGCTGTCGGTGAGCAGCACGATGGCCTGCTGGCAGGAGGACGGGCGCGCGGGGTCCTCGCGCTGGCGCCGCAGCAGCGCCACGGCGTACTGCAGCGTGCTGGCGATCAGCGACTCGTTGCGCGTCTGGTACTCCTCCATCGCCGCCATCATGGCCGCCGTGTTCTCGTGGTTCGCCTGCACACATTATTACTTCATTTGTGACCCGCTAAGGTTTGCTTGAACCCATTTCTTCACAACATTTTTGAATGTTGTTAACGGATCTTCACAAGTGGTATTAATTTGCAAATTGCGGACTTTTTTATGCCGCCCCGCAATGAAAATATAGTGCTCCGATCAGAGCGTGTTATTAACTATGCGTGCCGTTACCAAAAGCAATTGGCTATGATGTCCTGGGGCCCGATTCCGTAACTTTTTTAACGATGCAACACGGTCGATATCGACCAATACGTGTGACGTTTTTGCAATTTTCGTATTCTGTAACACGCCCACACGCTGCATCGAGCCACACGTTCATTTTCTTATTTTGGTATTCTGTAAGTACAATTTAATGTCATTTTTTCCCAAAGACTAATAAAACCTATAGACGTACAACATTTGTTTTCAACAAACATAGAAACAAAAATACCTTCAAGCGGTCGAGTAGCCATTTTGGTTTTTAGATGCCTTATTTTTTGGGTAATTTTATTATTTTTGCAATCACTGGTTTTATAAAATATCCCTTTTATTGTAAAATATGCTAATAATATTGATTACCAGTATGAGCAAGTATGTAGTATTTTGGGTATTTTTTTTCTTTCGGTCTACCGAATCCTTAGTAAAGCTGAAGTTGTAAATTTTAAGGCGGCTAATTTAAATATAAGTAGGTAACCATTATTTTAGCGATGCTAAAAACTGCTAGGGATTTTTCTCATAAATTAAATTATGCATATATTTATAGTTAGGTATGCTATGTGTAGACACATGAGGGTTCTTAAGTTATTGGTCTCAACCTTTTATTTATCTTCTATCTCTTTTTACCATAATGGTAACGTGCGTGTGGTTCAAATCGGTTGGCGTCCTTCTAGGGCTGTGCTTTCCTTTTAACCAGTCATTAGTGATGTAACCTCTTTTAACTAACAAATCTCGTCAATCATTCATCAATATTTTGCAACATACCACCAACAGGCTTAGGAAATAACTATTTTTGTTAATTAAAGTCAGTGTGAGGTGTTCATAATTTTTAGATCGCTAAGCGTGGTACCCGTTTGCGTCTCGTGTGGCGTAGTTAGTTACCGGCACGAGGCGGTCGTTGAAGCAGTGCACGGGCGAGCGCACGTCCACGTTGTAGCGCAGCACGTTGACCTGGTCGTCGTCCGTCAGCGCGCTCAGCATCGCCAGCACGAACTTCTCCGCGATCACCTGCATGCACGTACACAGTGCTGCTACTTCATTGTACTGATGCGCAAAAATTTTATAAGAATATCTGTCCAAAATCCATGCTTGAAGAATGATGCGTTTTATGTACATAGTTTAGTTAGATGGATTACCCCCTTGGAGGAGTTGGTCATGGAGCCGGAGGCGTCGAGCAGCAGCAGCACGTCGCGCGGCGCGCCGCTGGCCGCCACGTACCACGGCCGCAGCCGGCAGTCGAACACGTCGCTGTCGCTGTCCAGGTGCAGGTTGAACATGCTCTCCCACAGCGCGCCTGCACACAGACACACCGTGGACTACGGATACGGAAAACTGGAAACTTCGCGAGACTGAAACTATGTAAGTTTATTACACGCGGCGCCCTCTATTTCGTAAAAAAGCATTGTAAAATTTACTTTTAACAATTTAGTTTGATTTAGATTAGCTTGAATGTTATTCTGGACTATAAATAATCTATATTTATAGTAAGATTCTAACCTGATGTTATTGCGTTATTGAGTCACTAACATACAAAAATATGAACGTACAAATCGAAATTATTTATTTAATACCTACACTCAAATATACTTATAAACTAGCCACCCTGGCTTTTAATAGTGTTATAGGAGTGGAACATTTAATTCAATTGTGAGTAATCAATCAGACATTACAATTTAAAAGACGCCTTGTCCATTTTATTACGTATCCGTCTACGGCATACCTGGGTAGTGTCGCAGGAACCCCTTGGCGCTGCAGAAGTACTGGAAGTCGAGCATGGCGTCGCGCGCGTAGTTGTCGCGGAACGTGCGCAGCAGCGCCTCCGACCAGAACAGCTCCGGCACCACGCGCTCGTCTGCAACCAACAGCTGCATGAGCATTCTTACTGACTTATTGATTTTATAATTAAAAAAGTTATTTGAAAAGTTACTCCATGTATCTATCATGAGTTTGTTTGCGATCTCGGTCAAATTCATAAGATTCAAAAGTGAAACTAGGTTAGACCCTAATTTGGCTCTATTGCTATAGCCCGCGTGCCGTGACTTAAGGTAATTCATCACGGTAGCTGTAAACCCATTTCATTAGGGCGTTCTACATTGGTCTCCTCGGAAAGTGAGAGGGTTTGTGATAGCTCGGCTAACAGTGCCCACCACGCTGGCTCAGTGCGGGTAGATAAGCTTGACACGTATACAGTATGATTGTGTGAAGGTTGTATTCGTGTTCTGTTACCGCAGTAGTAGACCTCGGCGGCCATGTGCACGCTGGTGAGGTCCATGGAGACGTCGGCGTCGAAGTGGCGGCTGCGGCGCAGGCGCGCGCGGTGCGAGCTGCGGCACCTCAGGCTGCGCTCGTACGGGTCCTCCGTCGGGACCACCAGCGGCTTCGGCTGGTCCAGATCCTACACGATCAGGCGCAATTAATAAAAATATCCGTTACTAATTAATAAAATGACAATAAAGTTTGCTGTGCTGGTTAATTACCAAAACCACACAAGAGATGATATAGAGAAGAGCTAAAGCAAATGTTACTCAGGTCAATTTAAGAAGTATAAAAAGCTGTCTTGAAAAAATTAATATAAAGGGTTTATGCTGTCATTCTTATGTGTTCATTGATCATATTTTTATCTAAAACACCCTTTTTTGTAGAAGCGTAAATAATTTCCCATTTACCCGATTACCTATAAAAAATAAAACTTTCACTACCGATCTCAAGCACCTGTTACACAAGTAAATGAAGTTCGTTAGTGTATAGTTACAATGCTGTCAAGGAACTGGTAGTCGGCGGGCGGCTGCATGTTCCTGCTGGCGAGCGCCTCGGCCGCGCGCATGATGTCCTCGGCGGCGGCCCCGCGGCGCTGCAGCAGCCCCCGCAGCGCCGCCGCCGCCCGCGCCACCACGGCCGCCCCGTCCCGCGCCGCCGCGCGCACCCCCGCGAACCCCTGCAGCAGCGCCTCGCGCCGCACCACGCACTGCTCCGTGTCCACCAGCGTTTCCGAGATGCCGTTGGCCCACTCCTCGATCCTAACACAATACAATTTTACAATACATTAATCAGCGTTTTAGTTAATAAGTAATTGATTTGTCATTTGTCAAGCTGCTTACAGAGTAGTTCATAGGTACGAAACAATCTTAAATAGCAGTAGAACACGTCATATAGAGTAGCCGAGTGTCGTAATAGGCATGATGACTGTGAATAAAATACA
This sequence comes from Emmelina monodactyla, assembly GCA_916618145.1. Lineage (NCBI taxonomy): Eukaryota > Metazoa > Arthropoda > Insecta > Lepidoptera > Pterophoridae > Emmelina > Emmelina monodactyla. The sequence goes on along the minus strand of OU745314.1, from coordinate 10,147,062 downwards.
CAAAAATTATGCTACCATCTAATGAAACGTAAATAAAATATTAAAAAATAACAAGGTATTATTATAATTAAAGCGAGATTAATTAATATTTTTAAAAAATAAATCTACAAAATACTACAGTCCGCCATGATATTCTGAACGCCAATCAGAGCGAATGACGTCACTATAGAGCATGGTTCCCAACTTAGGGGTTTTCCCCCAAAATTTAGGGGGTAAATTAGTGGGATGGCATTTTTTTTTTATTTTGTTTTTATTCTAAAAATTAACAATTTCGTTTTTTCTTATTGCTTTTTTAAAAATAGTCAGAAAAATAATTTATTTTTACTAAAATAATCGGTTATAGATATTATACGACTGTGCAGATTCCTTCTAAATCTTGAAAAAAATAAGTTGGTAGATCTACCTACTTTTCGAATTGAGTTTGGTCGGAAACTACCAACTTTTAGAGTCGTACGGAATATAAAATGTACGGATTTATAAAAATTCGAGTTGGTAACACTGCTCTAACGTGACGTCAAAATCGACGCCATGACACTTTGGAGCGTTTTGGTGGGAATTTTAAACATAAAATTTTAAATTGATTTTTTTCATATAAATCATGCTTTTTTTCCGAAATATGATATTTTTTACAATAAGTATATATTTCTGAATATGATACAACAGTTTTTCAAAATCTGTCATCATGCCTATTGTTACGACTGTCTACAGTAAATTGCTACGGCGTAGCTGTGACAAGACAATAGTTCTAAACTACTACAAACAATGATCTTAGACAATATTCTAATGAAATTATTAAATAATTTATGTTTCTGATGGGATTTATTAATTCTACAAATGTATTTAAAGTTTAGTTTTAATTTAATTTAAATTTAAAGATACAGAAGAATTTTAATAATAGTATATTTCAATACAAGTGTGGAAAGGCTGTCATTACAACGAGTTCCGACAAATGTCTACCCGAGCCGAGACACAGCCGAAGGCGAGGGTTGACAGGCGGAACGAGTTGCAATGACGGTTCCGCATGTGTACTGAACGACAATTTTTAATACAGTTGCGAAAAAATTAAGCAATTTAATAAAATAATAAAGCACAATAAACTCGTCAATTTAAATCTCTGAATTCGTCAATGTAGGTATATGTAGCGATTTTTTTACTTTTCCGGTAAAATATTCCCCGAAGCATTTTGTGCAATTATACTTACTGAATTCCGGTGGTGTTCATTCAAACAAATTAGGATCGAAAATGTCGAAATTACTCATTTTGTGCAACAAACAACTAAACTCGCAAAAGAAAATTTCTGGAAAATGGCGCCATTTTTTCTTCACCCATTCTGGTAGGCAAAGGGAACTATGCCCATACAGCCAAGTCTTTAGTAGTTTTTTTTTATTGAAATGAAATGAAAATGAAATTTAATGAGATAAAATGAAATGAAACCTAACCTCACTAATTCAGTCAAATAATTAAATCTGATATCGAAACAAGTTAGTAGCTTCTTTAGAAATATACCTACGCTACGTATTAACATGAATCATAAAAACTTCTTCGTTTTTTTTTGTAAAAGATTCATGGTAGATTTTTCTTTTTAATACTTAGACATTATTTTGACAGTTGGGAAAGAGCAGAACAAGTGCGGGAAAGGTAAAAAAAGCACGAGTGTGTAATAGCCCACATCCCGAACGCTATACGTCCCTGCAATATGCCACTTTTTGAGCAACTGTATTAAAAAATAAAATTCTATCCCTACTTGAACTTTGTACCCACAATTCAGCGCTGATCATTTTCTCATCGGTGGTGGCTTTCGTAGGTTTGGGTGGTCCAGTAGTCTTGGGTTTGGTCTTCTTCGGCGCGGCGAACTTGGCGGCCTTCAGCTTGTTGGGCGCGTGCGGGGCGGGCGCGAGGGCGGGTGCTGCGGTCGCGGACACCGACGCTGGCTTCGGCTTGGGTATCCCACCATTGATATTCACAAAGCATAAAGAAATCACGAGGAGATAAAAATGCATTTTGTTTTGATCTTAGTTAAATCCGTTTTTGACGGTTAGGTACATAGTAGAGATAGTTGTGCGTAGGAAGGGTGCTGGTGTGTGAATGCTGCGCGCAGGCCCGGCGGCTGTCTGCGCCGCGTCTCGCCGCCGCCGCGTCGGCGCCGCTCCCCTCGCCGCCCGCCTCCCCGCACTCACCCTACATCTCGCCCTGACCTACTATCGAACCCCATGAAGATGCCAAAAGTAACTACATTATTGAAATGGTAATCAATCTCTAATGTTACATGCATTATACGATAATAAGAAGATCGTAATATGAATAGGACGTAAACAATTTTGATGCTAACACGGCAATCTTTGCCGTCTACGACACTTATTTACGTTAATTTTTAGAAGAAAATTGGTTCAATCATAAAAAAAAAATTGTTACGTAAACGCGTGTATCACTCTTTCTAAAGCATTCTATAAACTTTTACTTCCTTGATTAGTCTTAAAGATACACAGTATCTGTATATTTTGAAGAACTGTTAAAGTGCGAGTGAATGAGGGGAAAAATATTATGGAACATTTCATTTTTCAGCATTTGCTGTGAAGCTGTATGTATTTTATACTTATCAAGTAGATAAGATAAGATAGCCTTTTATTCAGATCTTTAGTTTACATATAGTTATTAAAGGTACAATTTAAATCTCATTAAAGCAAATTAAAGTTAAAACTTATTCTATTATTTGTTGTATGGTAATCTTTTGCAGATCTGTTTGCCGATCGGAAAAGGCCTCCTCCAACCTTGTTTTGGCAAATAGGACTATGTCATCGGCGAACCTCAGATGTGTTAGCAATGTACCATCTATGTTGATACCAAAGTTTTCCCATCTGAGTCTCCTGAAAATTGATTCCAGTACAGCCGAGAATAGTTTAGGCGATAAGGGGTCGCCCTGTCTGACAACTTTCCCTATTTTGAATGAGCGGCCTTTCTCCTCTAACTGGATTCTGGCTGTGCTGTGTCTGTATACGTTCTTTATTAGACGAATGTATTTATGTTCGACCCCTTGTTCTTTTAAAGCTTCCCAAATATTTTCGTGTATCAAAGAATCGAAGGCTTTAGTCGATGAATGCAATATAATATGTAAGTTGGTATTCATTGAACTTCTCTAAAACCTGTTGGACTACATGAATATGGTCAATCACAGAGTAGTCCTTACGGAATCCAGCCTGTTCGATGGGTTGATGTTCGTCCAGTGTTCTTTCAATTATTTTCAAAATGGTTTTAGCGAAAATTTTGTATATATTGGACATAAGGCATATGGCTACTTATCAAGTAGTAAGTACTTACTCTTTCGATATAAATTAATCACTACAATTAAAGTGAAAGTGCCTAACTAAACTTGTCAACGATAGTGAAAACAATTTGCGTAGTGTACAATATTTTTATTATAATTTAAATTATAAAACATCGAAAAAGTAAATTTAAATCTTATTATATTATTTCAAATAACCAAAGCCTATGCTTTACTACCTATATTAATATTTTTGGAAGAAGCTGTCTCTTTCTATGTACCTATAATAAAAACATGCATGTATATGATCGAATCGTCCAGCTATAGCCTGTGTGTTGTTTAGCTCCTGGAGCCGCAGTCGACGCGGTCGCGCAGGTCGCAGCGCTGCGTGTGCGTGTTGTACGCGAGGCCGGCGGCGCACGTGAAGGTGACGGCGCCCCCCCCCGCGCACAGCACGAACCGGTCGCAGCGCGCGTGCGGCAGCAGCGCGCCCCCCGCCCCCGCCGCCGCGCACCCCGCCGCCGCCTCCTCGCCGGCGGACTCCACCACGCTTCCCCTGGAGCCGCTCTGTCTGTCGCCGCAGTCCACGTTCTCGGGCCAGTCGCAGCGCTGCGATTCTATATTGTAAACGAGATCTGAAGGGCAATCCTGGGCTACGGGCTTACTGAACGAGCACTTGTAAAATTTGTTGCAGATTTCGTTTGGTAAAAGAAGGCCGTCGTATTTGGTTGCCGCACAGATGATCCGAGCCTGAGCGTTGTAATCGGGAATGTCGCCGCCGGAGTCGTCGGCGCTATACGAGCAAACGACGTTCTCGGGCCAGTCGCACTGCTCCTTCAGCGGGTTGTAGTGCAGGTTCCCGGGGCAGCTGAGGGCCACCGGCTTCCCCTGGAAGCACTTGTAGAACTGGTTGCAGTTCTCGTGCGCCACGAGCACGCCGTCGGAGTCGGGCCGGGCACAGACGGCGGGCGCCTGGCTGGGGTCGGAGGTGACTTGCTTGTCGCTGGAGTCGAACGGCCGGCCCTCGCAGTCCACCAGCTCGGGCCAGTCACACTGCTTGCTGCCGGGGTTGTACAGGAGGTTCTCCGGGCAGGTGAAGGGGATGGCGGTTCCGTGCGCGCATTTATAAAATTGGTGGCAGTTTTGATGAGGCAGTAGCTTTCCATTGTTTTCCTCGAAGGAACAAAATAGCCTGCTGTTGTTCTGTGCACTTTTAGCTACAAGCGCACTGATAACAATAGCAATTGTTCCTGAAATAAAAAAAAATAAACATACCAGGGATTTCCCTTCAACAAGTTCTTCAACTTCTATTTATCTATTTTTTATCTGTTTATCACTTATAATAACTCAATGGGCATATACATTTTTTAAATAATAGTTAGTTAATATTAGGCAAATATTTTATTTTATAAACAAATTGCTGTATCTTAATTGCTGTCTTTATTCTATCCAGCCGTAGCTAGCAAAGCTATGTTATAATGGAGCTCACCCCAATACATGATGTGTTCTGCCTTGCTGCGTGTCCTCTACTGCGCTACTGGTCGCTAGACACTTGTCCACTGATTGTGATCAACCATTGAAGCGGATTGTTTATATACTGCTACCCCTTTGTTCAAGTGTTATCTATGACACAGGTTTATAAATAAACACATTTATTTATTTTTTCAGGATTTTCTCGTTTGTGAAATTCTATGCGATTGTAGCACAAGCAAAATTCTGTTCTGTCTCTAGAATGGCTTGGAAATTTCTATTCAATTTGATTTGTAGAAGCTCTTTTCTATTAACTAATATTTTGAGGTCTATTCTATTAATTGATAATTTACGGAGATTTTAAGTGCGTTCAAATGCTAGCTCCCAGAATTATGAGACCTATGTCTGATAATTCTGCATTTGAATTGGGCATTGAAATTCAGTGAGATCAGAAAATACATTTGACTGCTTCTATAGTTAAATCATTTCAACATTGCGCTCTAAATAGAGTTTCAAGCTTCGTCGTGGACAGCATATTAAAATTTTATTGAGCTTGAGTTGGTTTATCTTGAACATATTTGGTTGTTGCCAGCATCTCTTTAAACTATTAATAACATTTTTTTTATAATATAGCAAAGCGAACGAGCATGCGGGTCACCTGATGGTAAGTGATCACCGCCGCCCATGACTACCCGCAACACTGTGGGTGTTGAGGGTGTGTTGCTGAGCCTTTGAGGAAATTAGGCACCGGATACCGCACTCACCGAACGAAACGTCCCTACTTCACGTCGGTTTTCTGTGCGACGGTGGTACCGGTCGAGTCAGCCCACTAATCGCTGCAGACAGAGCCTACAGCTAGCGATCATTCCACTTGATACAACCAAAACGACACCACCGGTGGTGTCATATGGAATCCCCATTCCATATGACACCACCGACTATTAGTGATGTTACATACAACCCACCAAAGTTGCTTAGTTGTTGATATGAAAACTCCAATTAATACAAGCAGTTTCATTAATGAGGTACTTTATACGTCATAAACTCGGTTATTAATTATCGTTTAACTATAGATAACTTAAAATAATGAATTGGAAGCTGTTTGTCAAAAACGCGTGTCTAGACATCACAAGGGTGGGGTCATATGGACTGGAGATTCCATATGACACCACCGGTGGTGTCGTTTTGGCGGTGTCAAGTGGAATGATTGACAGTTAGACTCTACCACTCTAAAAATTGTTGTCTAACCATTGTTGTTAAACCAGAAATTTATATCAAATTCATATTCATAGTAAAAATAACATTTCGTTTAATCAATATTTGAATACGGTCACGTCACGGAATTCCTAGAATGAAAGAATCCCAGATTTTTTAAGAGAAACTTGATTAATATTTAGAATACAATTCCCAATTTCGTTAAGTTTCGTTTAATCTTAATTTAATTTTCTTTAGTACCGACGAATTACCCAAAAGTCTATTTATTGTTATTTACGGTCGGTTCCAAACAGAAGGTGTCCTGCACTACACGCTGACGCGGGAAGTAGGCGCCGCAGACGCCTCTAGCAGCACACAGTACCACTTAAATTGATCAACCGAACTCTACCCTAATATCTAATCTAGTCTACTGTGAACCACCAAGCACCTTTAGCAATTTTTTTTTTAAATCAACAACCCCGGATTCTTTACGCACATTTATTAGCTTCGAGATCATGTTGTATGAACTTTACACACACAAACAAACAATCTAACAAAATGACTAATTGTTCTAATCAGTAGATAAGTAAGGACATATTTACTAGAACGATGTGCTGGTGCTAGGAAGTTGAGAGCTGATTGTTGAGTGAAGGACCGATAGATGGAAACATGGGTCGATCACTTCAATAATTGATATTACTTAAACTACCTACAGACGAGACGCGTATATTTTCCACTAGGTTTCTGTCCTGCGATTTCGCCCACAGACAAATTGCTTTTACGCCAAGAAATTTTAAATTTTGAAAATTTTACTTTTCAGTAAATAAACTACTTACCTACATGCCTATTCAACGCAAAAAATTCTATGAGATCACTAATTCCTGAGAAATTTACAGAATTTCGAAGAAATGAATGTACGAAGGAAGAACTCACCAATCTGTGTGCGCCGTGCGGTGCCTAGTTCTTCGTGGGACCGGACGGGCTTCTTCTGTCCTTTGTTCTCATCTTGGTTTGTAGGTCCAAGTAAATGCAAAAATCATTTCAATAAGAACAAACTGAATCTGACACTGTATATGTAGCGTAAAGTTTTCCCTACATACAGTGACTTTACGCCGTAAAGTTATATAAATGTTGATATTTATCTAGTGTTGGAGTTATAAAAATCATCCAAGCGGTAGTTACATAATTTTGCTTGACATACACTGTTATTTACTAAATTGGAACTGGGTCATCCAATGTTTTGGTTTAATACAGGAACACCTACGACGTAGTCGCTATTTTAAGCTCATAGAAAAGATATCAACGCGCCAAATTCCACATGTGTGGAAGACGCCGAAATATTGGATAGTTATGATTTATATTAGTATCTTTACTTAAATAATGACAATAATGTCCTGACTGACTGCCTGATTTATCATCACCGAGCGTACACTATTAAAGTTAGAACCATCCAATTTGTACAGGCGTTCCTTTTATGATGAAATTTTTACGTCAAGTCCACCAATCTAATTTCCTTTTTTTAATATCATGTTTATTATAATTTATCTCCACCACTCTAGACATAAAATAAAAACACGGTCAAACATCGACTTTGCTCATGGAAAATAAAGGAGTAAAAGTCTGTGATATGAAACAGCTCTACTGTAATGTTAGTCATCACATGTGTATTGTAACTCGCATAATGAATGTGGAAACCCATAAGTTCTATTTGATTTGAACACATGTTTTTGTGATTGTATTAGTGGTGTAGATAATGATAAACAAGTAATTTGTGTGTTATGTTAGTGCTACGTGTAACGGAACGTGAGCGACTACGTAGAGATAAGGTAATGTTGTCGTGGACGGCGCGGTGGAGGGGCGTGCGCGCGCGCAGTGTGTCCGCCGCCGCGCCGCCGCACGCCGCCCGCGCGTCGCCTCCATGCCCCCGCCCCCGCGCCCCCCGCGGCGACCGCAGCCCCCCCTCTGTAGCCGATGTCCCACCCCCTCGTAGAGAATGACTGACGGCGCCGACGCACTGCGCGACAAGCCGCCGGTGAGTGTCACCTCGTCCACTCACATTATCATATGGATGCGCGGACGTTACTGACCGAGCACGAGCGATGGCCGGCGCGGGCGCATGCGGGAGAACACATTACAATAACGTACCGCCTCACCGATAGGTCTATAGACTTACAAGAAGACCGTGAACAACGTTGACATCAACTTTTCATACGAAGTTATTATATTTCAAAACGATTTACCTACGACCTATATTGTGTAGTGTGGAGATAATTATTCTAACTTGTAAGATTTTCCAACAAACAAGTAGGTATGCCTCTGTGAGCGGCGCACGAGTCGTTATCAATGTTATCAGCCACGATGGCAGTTATCAACTCAATACCAATTGACTCTTATTGAAATGAGAATTGACTTCAAGTCGTCTTCGTGTTGACGATATATACCTATATTAGAACCTATTGCTCAATAATAAGGAAATTCCACAAAACTATATCACATAAGGAAAAAAAATATTAAAATCCGAATTATATGAGACATGACTATTCGATCAAATCTAATGATAAATAACAATGGCCTCAGATTAAATATATATGACTAGTGGCCGCCCGCGACTCCGTTCGCGTGGAAGTCATTTTCCCGTGGGAATAATAAGTTTTCCCGCGGTAAAAAGTACCCTATATGTTATTCTGATGTATAACCTATATTACTTTAAAGTTTCATCAAAATCCGTCCGGTAGTATTTACGTGAAAGAGTAACAAACATCCATCCATACATCCATACTCACAAACTTTCACGTTTATAATATTAGTAGGATATATCTGCCCCACTATAAAATACCTAACAAATAGCCTAGCTAGCTTTGATACCTGTCATCACGAAAATATTCAATATAGATATTAAAAAGGCATTATCTACCTACTAACCTTGATCAGAATATTTTTACAGTATGTACAATGAAACAGACTGTTCACACTCGGTCGATTTATTGGAAAATTTGAGTATTTATAAGGCAATATTCATCTATACCTAAATTTAAAGTGTTTACGGTAATAAAGTGGTTTGAAAAGTATTTAATTTGAAGTTGGATAAAGTCGGTACTACCGGGAACAGCGCCTTGAGACTGATATGGAATACCTAGATATCTAACTAGAGGTGGAACGATGCCATTGTGATGCAAATGTCTCAAGTTCTGAGCAGTTTAGTTTAAAACTCCATTACTTACAGTCGCTGGTATAACGAATAGAATCCTCTTCACCCGTGATGCAATGATGACCTCTGTTGCTGGTTGGAAACGCACTTCTACATGTCTAATATTAATACGGCATTAACTATTCTCCAGGAGCACCTCATTAACATAAGCAAAGTTCAAAAACATACAATAATTCAGCCTTAATAGATTGTAGACCATACGTGCGGCATTATCTTAATCGGTACTTACTATAATTAGACTAATTATAGATTGTATCAATGAATTTGTTTGACAAACCCATTATTCGTAATTGTTTAGCTTTAATTTATTAAAAAGACTATGACTATGGACGGCCCCTACTCTAGGTTATGTGAAGTTTCTCTAGTTTACATGTCTTCCACGAAATTATTTAAATTACGTTCGCCTTAACTAAATCAATCTTAAGTCAAATAATGTAAGTAATCAAAGTTCGCTTTAAAATAAAGACACTTGGGTAGGTAGTTATAGGTAAGTAGTTATTATTTTGATTGTACTTCAGAATCAATCTTGCTGATACAGAGTTCCCGTCAATCGAGGCAGCGTGTGACACCGTGCCTGTGCGCCGTGCTGACATGGAGTATTGTATCGTCGGTGCGGGGTGCTCGCTTGTAGTTCAATTATATTCATTAAACTTGTGCACAAACAGTTACTAATAACGTGTTTGTTTGTTGATAATTGTGTTTATTCAAATGGAAATTTCGGGCGTAAGTACAAAATATCTAATGTGTCTTTTTAATAGCTAAGTAATAATAGTCGTGATAACTCAAAGGTTTAACTGAATGTATCACCGGTTCACGTGGTTCTAACCCCATTGTTAGAAGTTAATGTTAGAAATAGTTAAATATCCAAGGGTCTCCGATTCGAAGTACAAAGTATTAAAAGTTTATTTTGTAGTAGCTGAAAGGGTCTCTTGATTCAAGTGGTAATTCAACTAGTCATGTGGTGCAGTGATGCTAGTGATTCACGCAAACTTACTGAATATATGAATCGTGATTTAATTTCTGGTAAGTATCACATCGTTGCACACAGTCCTGGCTCGGCTAGAATCGGCGACGCCCATACATCCCTGAGAGTGGGGTACTGTCGGCAGCTGAGGCTTCATGGAAGTGCCTGCCAGCAACCGGCACTGAACAATCCGTTAAGAATGCCCATTATTAATCCAATTTTAGTAAAAATATATTGGCTGTATAACTTATTATATAAATTCAATTTAACGTAAATGCTCCTATTACCGCCCCTTTAAGCTGTCTCAGAAATAACTTTGAGTAAATAGATAGATACTGATAGGTTAGTTAAGGTGTTTTAATTTAATATCAATCTTTGTAAAGTATTCTGTTGGATTCGGTACTTCAATTTAGTATTTTATTACACAGTAATTATTAAATAATTGTTTAATCCGAAAGAGCAATTGATTCTATTACCGACCTAAAGATGTGGTTTGATTCTATTACCGTTTTTTCTGATTCTATTACCGACCCCTAAAAATTGCCCCTTCATCAAAACGAAAAAATAAAAAAAATGCAGTTAAAAGTATATTAAGATATTACAGTTTTGAAATCAAAATCTTAATTTTGCAATCCTACTAATATTATAAACGTGAAAGTTAATGAGTATATATGGATGTATGGGAGTATGTGAGGATGTTACTTTTTCACGTTACAACTACTGGACGGGATGAAGCTTAACAGTAATATAGGTTATACATTAGAATAACACATAGGGTACTTTTTCTGTCTTTTTTCTTCGTCCTTCGTTGAACAATATTGTTTTCCACAATGTTCATTTGTATATTTATTATTTACAACGGTAGTTTTTCTCGGTATGCCATAGGTCTTCAAGCTTGGTATATCCTGCTTCCTTCATTTACAGCTATCAGCTAAGCTTTTAGTTGAGCAGAGGTATACCTACTGCTTGCGCCTATGCAAGCAGTACACCTCTGGTTACATGTTTCTATAAAAATGGTTCTTGTTATTTCTTTTCAGCTGTGAGTCGGTAATAGAATCAAATATGAAAATTACAAACTTCTAATAACGCCACGGATCGTTAATAGAGTCAAGTTATGAAATTTGGATCTTATTACCGCCCTTAATTAAGATATGATTTTATGCCATAAAAACCAATAAAAATGATTAAATTCAATGTAACTTCGAAAACGAATATATGTATTATCGTTGTTATGTGATAGCAAGCAGATAAATCAACTTTAAGTTTGTTGTTTACCTTAAGTAATATTTCGGTGTGCTTACGCGGCTGGAGACGCGTCACTATGGAAAGTGCGTCGGTATCGAGCGGCACTCATTTAAGTTCAAATTATTGCTAACATTGGTTATTTAGACAAGACAAATTTACTCTGTTTGTTGACCACTAAAACTACCAACCAAATTTTTAAGTTAAATTTTTTATGGAATCTATATTAAGTCTAATATGACTGATTGAAAAAATAGATCGTTAATAGAGTACAAATTTTAGTAGGTCGTTAATAGGAGCATTTACGTTAATCAGCGACATTTAATACAATATTGACTATTATGTGGCGTGAAATTTTCATCTTTACATTCTCTATAATTACAAATTTAAAACTCTTCAAAGCTTTGTAGAGACTACTTAGGTAACCATTTTTGCGTCAAAACTTATCATTGGAGGATAAATTCCAGGTTCTTGTTTTAGTCCAAGATCCCAGAGGCGTAAGACACAACTTATTTTCTGAAGAATAGATTTTTGGATTCTAAGTAGTTTTTTCATGTACTTTTAATACCTGCACGTTTGTGGGACTTGCCCGGTGACACCTCCGCAGGTACCAGGTGAGAAAGGTAACTAAAAATCACAGTTACTTAACTTAAATTTTTATAACTGATTTTGATATATATTTTGTAGAGTATTACTCTGAAGTCATATCAGACAAGTCAGACGCTTTTCATGGGCCAGAACTTTTGTCAGACGCTTTAAAGCTCTATCAAAAAAATAACTTAATTTATTTTTAAATGTCTGACTTTTATATACAGGGTTATTTCTAATTAGCGCATCACCTCTTGTAGGCAGCTTTTCTACATCAATCCCAACAACATTTACCCACAAATAATTAAAAAAAAATTTTTAATAATAAGTTTTTCCATACAAATTTATTAGGTGCATCTAAACGGTACAATACTCTATGCGCACGCAACTGGCGTGGCAGGCGCGCAGGCGGGTGACGGAGGGGGGGCGACCGGCTTAGGAACTTCTTACAAAATACAGAGTTATAAATAACAGAGCGCGCAAATTTGTTTTTGTTTTTTTGTTTTTGTGTTAATTAACAAGTTTTGCAAAAAGTCGTAGAAGAAATGTAATTGGGATTGATGTAAGGAAGCCGCCTGCAAGAGGTGATGCGTTAATTACAAATAACCCTCTATATTATTCAGATAACTATTACAAAGTTATATTAAATCAGTCAGACAATTTGTAATGACCAAAAACCCCATAAACACCAAAATAACTCAGCCACGAGTATAATTAATTATGATTAATCGTACTCCAATTGACATTTATTCTGATACTATATTATTGAACCGGTAACAAGTTCAAGTTTTTTAATTAATTCCGAAAAATCTTCATCTTCTTCGTATATTTTTTTTAAAAATTCATTTTTATCACAAGCATGCAACGGCAGTCTTTTGAGTTTTTGTATTTTAGTCTTTATGTATGATTTTCACCAGCACTTACATCACTTTCAAATGAAACATTACTAGAAGGGGAATCAACAGCATACTCAAACGCCACAGAAGGGTCTTTAGAATTAGTTGGGACCGGATCAACTGATTCTAATTCAACAGCTGGCTCAGGTATTTCAGTGGGTTCAGGTACAGTACTAGCTAGACTTGAGTTTGATGCTATAGCAGAATCTAGAGCTAGAAAATCAGGTAGTTGATTTGAAGTAGAAGCTGTACATGTATCATTATTAGTGCTATCAATACTTGACAAGGTTGATGTCGATACTACAGAATTATTGCTTACAGTGCCCGATGAATTAGTTTTTGATCATTTTTTTGTTTTTCGGAAATTGGAGTATAATATTTTCTCGGCAAAGCAGTAATTAAAGATTTATAACACTCGCGATGGTACCCACTGTCGTATAAATTATCCGGTAGACCTTCATCTTTGAATTTGAGGTTATGTATTTTTCGCTGTTTTAAGATACTGGAGCACTTTTTAAATGTCTCGTTTGAAAATAATATTATTTTATCATGAGATTGTTTACAAAATATACACGTTAATGACGGGCCCAAGGATTCATCCATTTTTCAATTGAAAATAACTTACTATCACTCACAAATCACACGATAAACTTGACAAACTCTTAAATCCGAATATAGGACTATACCGTATACTATACAACGTGTGCACCTGGTACATACACATACAGTAGCTGAAACAGATTGTGAATTTAAGAAGGGGAACCATGGATGTCTCACTCGCTCTGAAACGCATGTATATTGCTATCGCGCTCATACTCGTGGCTGAGTAATTTTGGTGTTTAGGGGGTTTTTGGTCATTACAAATTGTCTGACTGATTTAATATAGCTTTGTAATAGTTATCTGAATAATATGTATAAAAGTCAGACATTTAAAAATAAATTAAGTTATTTTTTTTTGATAGAGCTTTAAAGCGTCTGACAAAAGTTCTGGCCCATGGAAAGCGTCTGACTTCTCTGATGTGACTTCAGAGTAATACTCTACAAAATATATATCAAAATCAGTCATAAAAATTTAAGTTAAGTAACTGTGATTTTAGTTACCTTTCTCACCTGGTACCTGCGGAGGTGTCACCGGGCAAGTCCCACAAACGTGCAGGTATTAAAAGTACATGAAAAGACTACTTAGAATCGAAAAATCTATTCTTCAAAAAATAAGTTGTGTCTTACGGCTCTGGGATCTTACTCTATTTCAGGTTCTAGGGAATCTTTAAACGGGTGTAACATTTAAAGTCGATATGCTTCTGAACCTTAATGAAATTAATCTCAGGCACAAATCGTGTTTTTAACCCACGAACCACACAATTTCACTATCACTCTACACAAAGGTTTTTAAAATGATGTGGTTAACATTTTGACCGTGTCGTCGTCGTAGTAGCCATGATCAAAAAGTAAGGGCTCAATACCTGTGTGCTTGGCAGGTTACAGCGTAGCGTAGTCTAAGAGCGTAGTTGGATCATGTAAAATTTACTACGAATACACGGCGTAACTTTCATGCAATAAAATAGTAGTTTTAGGTATATCGTAAATCAAATTTATAGGTCCCATATTAAAAATAAATTTTATTATTTTAATACTTATTGTTCTGTATATTTTATATTGTGCAATTTTAGTAGAGGAGTAAAGGTAAATCTGGAAGAACTATCCAATAAAAAAGTGAAATTGACATTTAGAAAAAATAAGATTTTGATTTTTAGGTTTGATTGTTTTTTGTGTGTTTTGTTGTTCAATACAAATATTTAAGTGTAAGTTCACATTATTTCCGTATAATAGCGTAGCACTGGGACAGTACAGCACCCCATTAAAACCATTTTATTTTTGGTTGTAATGTTCTACTAAACGTACTAACACTACTTACTTGACCCTTAAAGGTAATTAAGCTAAGTCGACCTTGATTTATATTATTAATTCCTAGTACCTAAATGCGGTTTTCTTCCTTATTTAATAATTTATTCTGACCTCCACCACACATCACATGACTGTTGATAGTCTCTACAAGGACGCTGCTGTTACTGGTGTACCGACGCGGTCGTCAGCTCGATTTTAATAAATACTTAGGTACCTACATATATTTGTAAATCGACGCAAATAGTTGAATCCACATGGTTAACCGTCTTCCACAAGTTTATTATTATTGGTTTTGCTACCACTACTTAACAATTGTATCTAAGATTCATATTCGCCTATAATACCCATAGTATAACTTCATTGATATTTATAAAAAACAATACTGGCTTCACATAAAAATGCACTTCGTTGAAGTTGTACGTTATTAATTAATTGATACCCCGCCAGTGCAATTGTTCCCAACATTCATTAAATCGAATACAAACAACTCCCGCGCCCTCAACCGGAGCACCGCCGCCCGGCGCCTGCGTCCGTCGTCTGATGTTACGAGATGTGCCATAAATTAAAAGGTTGCGTGTAATGTACGCGGTGGCTGGTAGTTCGCTGGTATATGGTTTAATGCAATTATCAGTGAGCGTCAAAATGAAGGGATCAAGTCTCGGATGTCGGTCATCCTACTAATCCTACTAATATTATAAATGTAAAAGTTTGTGAGTATGTGAGGATGTATGGATGTTTGTTACTGTATGAGTTATTCTGATGTATAACCTATATTACTGTAAAATTTCACCCAAATCGGTCCAGTTGCTTTTACGTGAAAGAGTAACAAAC
Organism: Emmelina monodactyla; assembly: GCA_916618145.1. Lineage (NCBI taxonomy): Eukaryota > Metazoa > Arthropoda > Insecta > Lepidoptera > Pterophoridae > Emmelina > Emmelina monodactyla. Next base: position 10,131,505 of record OU745314.1, on the reverse strand, counting down.
ATCCATACATACTTACAAACTTTCACGTTTATAGGATAACCTCTGTTCTCTTTAGTCTTAAAGTAAGTCGTATTGGTCAAGGTTATATCAGTACTGATGACGTCACAACAATCCAGCATCCATCTTTCGCTACATATTAGTAAATTACTTATAATTAAGATTCCGGGTTCTTTTGTCTTTACCTTTTAGTCATCGCTTAATTATGTTATTTAGATTTAAAGAGTTTTATGCTCAGAAATTATAACTAAACTTCTCAAATGATTGTTTCTTTTGATGATATGAGACCACCAAGAATTTGTTACTTTCAAGTAAATTGTTTATTGTGTCTTTGTAAAGTTAAATTAAAAATGTATATTATAATTAGAGATGGGCCGAGTACTCGGTTTATACTCGGTACTCGGCGTACTCGGCAGGTTTTTTCGGTACTCGGCCGAGTAACTCGGTATACGAATGCCGAGTACCGAGTACCAAAAAAGTAAAATACTTTGTTTAAAGAAAGCAATATATTTAGGTAGATATAATTGAAACAACAGTGTTAATCAAAACATACTGATTGAGGAAATCTTTGACATCCTCAAGTAATAGAATCAAAATTATGCTAATGCAGGAGTACTAGTGAGACAAAATTAAAGGAACAGTAATAAAAATAATCAATATTAAAATTTAATAAATGTAAATTATGATGCCTTGTTTGGTGCCCAGTCCACCATTTGCCAACAAATTTTCTTCTAAATATACTTGTGTTCGTTTGTACTTGTTTACGCGCGCGAAATTGGGAATTTGATAGAACCGAGTTACTCGGCCGAGTACTCGGTAAAAAAAAAATTGAATCGAGTAATATTCGGTACTCGGCACTCGGCACTCGGCAAAAGTGTTACTCGGCGCATCTCTAATTATAATCAAATATCTGATAACTGTCACTTGAAACTAATATTTTTATTTTTATTTGTGATGGTACTTTATTATAAACCTTCGATTTTATATAGGTACTACCAACTTACACTTGAATAGTAGATAGATAATGTTTACTAATTGGTAAGCTGCTAGTACATGCTATAAGACCTTTGTAGTATTCTGCCAACGCTAGTAACCTGTGGCTTCATCTTGATGACCTTACACAAATAGGTTTCCCTACATTAGGAAAGATGAATAGCTCTGTATTAGTGGATGTAGTTAGCTACTATTAACACACAATATTTATTGGGCTCTAGATTAAACATCTCTTTAAATTAACATGAATTAATAGAAATACAACAGGTAGCCGCCATTAGATTCAATCCAAAATCCGCGCCCAACGGCAGTGACGCCAACCAGTGATGTCCATCGAATGCCAGGGATGTCCAGTTACCGATTACTTTTGTTTTACCGCTAACACTACGTAGGTAAGTGTCGTGTGGTGTGTAAGTGTGCTGCGTTGCAGATGTGCGTGCGCGTGTGGCTGGAGCTGGGGCACGCCAGCGAGGCGCCGCGCGCGTCGGCGCTGGGCCGCTCGCTGGCGCGCGACTGGCGCGTGTGGGTGCGCGGCGCGCGCGGCACCGACATCAGCCGCTACGTGCACAAGGTGGTGTTCTACCTGCACCCCGCCAGCGCCTTCGTCTACCCCAAGAGAGGTACCCGCTCAACACGTTCCAGTGTAATACAATTTTATACATACTTGTGGCCGCCCGCAACTCCGTTCGCGTAGAAGTCGGTTTCCCGTGGGAATGAGAAGTTTTGCCGAGGGAAAAATTACCCTATGTGTTATTCTAATGTATAACCTATATTACTGCAAAGTTTCATCCAAATCCATCTAATAGGTTTTACGTGAAAGAGTAACAAACATCCATACATACATACTCACAAATTTTCACATTTATAATATTAGTAGGATAAGATTATGGCTCCAGCTATCCAAGAGTAAACCTTTGCCTTTAGATAGCAAAAGTTACAGACAGACACTTCAAGTTAGACACTTAATGACTAAATTCCTCTTGCTGAAATCAAGTTATGAAATACCAACAACTTACCTTTATCTAAACGTTACTAACGTTTCAAGCTAGGTAAATAACATTTTATCAATTTGACATTTAATTAGTAGACGAATGATGCCCGAAGAATTTTCCAAAAATAAACAGGTTCGGTGGAATCCGTTCTGATTGTAGCACCAATAAAATGTGTCCACCCAGGCGAGGCAGTCGAGCGAGCGACGGAACCTGTTTGTCGTAATTAATTCATTAACTTCTTTGCGGTCGACGCGAGGACGTGGGTGCTGCGTAACAACTCGCCTAGGTATTTTCAACACACAAAATAAACTACACAATAAAACGGACTCATTATCATTAGGTTATCGCAACCGAGATAACCAGTCGCCACTCGAATCTCGCGCCGGTCGAGCGACTCGCCCAATTTTAGCAAATATTTTTGTGTTTTCGCAGTGATTCAAGAACCGCCGTACGAGATCCAGGAGTCGGGCTGCGCGTCGCTCGAGATCCCGATCCACGTCTACCTGAAGCACAGCAACAAACCAAAGAAGATCCGCCTCAAGTACAGCCTGCAGGTGGCCAGCGAGACGCGCGGCGGCTGCGAGCGGCAGTGCGTGTTCTACGACTTCGAGAACCCGTCGGAGCCGCTGTGGCGGTCGCTGATGCAGGGCGGCGGCGAGGCCGTGGCGCGCGCGCTGGCGCCCCCCGCGTCCCCCGCCGCCCCCGCCCCCGCGCCGGGCCGCCACCGCCGCCGCCGCCCGCGCTGCAGCTGCGCGCCGGACCTGCGCCGGCTGCTGCCGGTGGGCCCGGCGGACCTCACGCGCGACGAGGCGGACCGCGTGTCGCAGCTGTCCGCGTCGCTGCGGCGCTACGAGCGCTCGCGCGGCGCGCTGCGGCTGCCGGCGTTCTCCGACCCCATCTACCGCGTGCCGGAGCCGCCGCGCTCGCTGCAGGCGCTGGCCGCCGCGCCCGCGCCGCGCCCGGGAGCCTCGCCCGGTCACACCGCTGACTGTCTACAATTTTAGTGAAGTGCCATTTGTATGTCGTTATTAGTTACTAATCGTGCAATAGAAATAGTTTCTAGCGGGTATATACAAACATATCGACGTAAACCTCGGCAAGCTTATTGTATGTTTAAAAACAAGAGTGCAATGCAAGATACCCTGTAGTAGATAGTTAGGTATTTTATAAAATCTGTTGAAAGTGCCTGCCTACCTTGATACTCTATTTTAGAAGGTTCTTTTACTTTCAGAAATTGCACACCAATAGTTTGTTGGCCTCACAAACCGAAGGCTCTTAAATCTCTATTAACTTAGGTAGACAATTTGACGTAAACTTAAGTAGAGTTTGAAAGTAGGTATACCTACTGCCACGATTTATAATAAAAAGTAGGTACTTATAATGTTTAAAGATTTTATTTTATTGTTGTTAAAGTGTGGCAAGAGAGTAACATTTATTGTATATGTTTTTTGATGAGTAAGTAGAGTATATAATATATGTCTATGTCTGAGTTTCGAACTCTGTGCTGTGAAAACGATCTCAGAAAAGTTCAAATATTAAATAAATTGATTTTTTTTTAATTTGTTTAACTTATTTTATGCTCACCTAATAGACTGCTTTAAAACATAAGAGACCGCAACTAATCGCATTTTTATCATTCTTGTGATGTTATCATATTATAGGTAGTTATGGTACTTAAATTGTTAAAACAAGTTCGCAACTTCAAAAGACTTGACTACATTTATTTTTTACTTGATTTATATTGGAGTTCTATTTCTAAAAGGTAAAACTCTTAAGATAACTCCGATGTCCACCTGTCTGTAAGTAGGTAGGTACATTACTCTTTATAACAAGAAGCTAAAGTTTCAGTGTCAAGATGTAATTTATTTCTATGTAGGCACCTAGTTTACCTAGGTTTCTACGGTTATAAAGCAAGGTTTTGAAACTCAAATTACTTATACCAATAAACATAAATTTGAAAGTCTGCATTATATCAAATATTTATATCAAAAAAAGGCTTATTGGATTTGCATGTTGCGATGCGAATAGCCAGATTTTAACTGAGGTGGTCAAATCATGTCGAGACAGGCTACAGCTGTGAAAAAACCGGCCAAGTGCGAGTCGGTTCCGTACTATCATTTTCTACCTGTCAGGTTCATTAAGTATCCAAAAATTTCTTAAAAATAACGTTTTTTGTTTGGGAGCCCTCTTTTAATAATTAGTTTATTGTTATTTAATTATTTATTTTGAAAGGTAGTACAAAAGTAAATATTCTGTGAAAATTGGAAGCGTCAACCTGTTACCGTTTTTTAATTGAGCAAAAAATTAAGAAGAAAACACGTTTATTGTATGAGGACCCCCCATAATATATATTTTCTTAAATTTTTAGTATTTGTTGTTATAGCGGCAACGGAAATACATCATTTGTAAAAATTTCAGCTTTCTAGCTATCACGGTTTATGAGATACAGTCTGGAGACAGACAGACAGACAGACAGACCGACAGACAGCGGCTTAGTAATAGGGTCCCTTTGGGGACCCTTAGGGGAACCCGACTGCTATGAGAATAAACTTCAAAATGTACATATCATTTTTCAATACAAATAATCTTAGAGCATTTAACCAAATGCTCTAAGCAAATAATGGAATTTTGTTTTTTGATAGTAAGTAATTTAGTTTTTTCCGCCAGCTTTTTCTCTCGGTCTACTACGGCCATTGCTGATGAATGTAGGGGTGTCCCGTGACATCTTTTTTTTATTTTTATTTTACGCTTTTGACAATGTATAAGAGATTAGTTTTTAATCCTACATAGAATAAAGTTTTTCTTTCTTTCTTTCTTTCTTTCTTTCTTTCTTTCTTTCTTTCTTTCTTTCTTTCTTTCTTTCTTTCTTTCTTTCTTTCTTTCTTTCTTTCTTTCTTTCTTTCTTTCTTTCTTTCTTTCTTTCTTTCTTTCTTTCTTTCTTTCTTTCTTTCTTTCTTTCTTTCTTTCTTTCTTTCTTTCTTTCTTTCTTTCTTTCTTTCTTTCTTTCTTTCTTTCTTTCTTTCTTTCTTTCTTTCTTTCTTTCTTTCTTTCTTTCTTTCTTATGTCACTCGAAAGAATCACCCCGCTGGACGAAGGTACTATTATTATTATTATTTTTTCCCTTCTTTATCGATCACGAATAAGCCTTAGATTGAGTTAAGCATGACTTGGACCAAAACGATCCTGATGAAAAGAATATCCACGTTGTTAAGAATCATTACTGGCATCATAACGAGTGGAAATGGAGGAGACTAATGAAATTTGCATCAAAAAAGCTGTCCGACAAGGCAGCATTCTTTCACCACTGAAGTTTAACTTATAAGTACCTACTCGAGCGATATCATTATAAAAACGTAACATAACCTTAACTGTGGGTTAAATATTAAGGCTGCCGAAGATAAAAGATTAATAGTAGAGATGCGCCGAGTAACTCTTTTGCCGAGTACCGAGTACCGAGTATTACTTGGTTCAATTTTTTTTTTACCGAGTACTCGGCCGAGTTACTCGGTTCTATCAAATTCCCAATTTCGCGGGCGTAAAAAAGTACAAACGAGCGCAAGTATATTTAGAAGAAAATTTGTTGGCAAATGGTGGACAGGGCACCAAACAAGGCATCATAATTTACATTTATTAAATTTTAAATATTGATTATTTTTATTACTGTTCCTTTAATTTTGTCTCACTAGTACTCATGTATTAGCATATTTTGATTCTATTTCTTGAGGATGTCAAAGATTTCCTCAATCAGTACGTTTTGATTAACACTGTTGTTTCAATTATATCTACCTAAATATATTGCGTTCTTTAAACAAAGTATATTACTTTTTTGGTACTCGGTACTCGGCATTAGTATACCGAGTTACTCGGCCGAGTACCGAGTACCAAAAAACCTGCCGAGTACGCCGAGTACCGAGTATAAACCGAGTACTCGGCCCATCTCTAATTAATAGTATCTTCAGCAGCAGATCTGCAACAGATCATTGACAGAGTAAATACGTAGAGCGATAGGAAGGGTTCGAGAACGAGATGCTCCCCAGAGACCACATGCCATACCAACATACAGACGTGAATATAGTTAACTGCTGTTGCGGCTGTTCATACATTTTAGTAACAAAACTGAATATTCACTACCGTTTCAGAGAACACAAAATAGCAGACAAAAACAACGATGCATAGTATGACATCGCTAAACACTTACTAGATTTTGAATTTCTGATACTACCGACAGAACGACGGCAAAGCTTGTGCTGAATGAAGACTAGTTTAAACTAGTGTTGTTGCAATATTAGTAACTAGTGGCCGCCCGCGACTCCGTTCGCGTAAAAGTCGGTTTCCCGTGGGAATGAGAAGTTTTCCCGCGGTAAAAAGTACCCTATGTCCTTTCCCAAGTTCAGTTCTTTCTTCATACCAAATTTCATCAAAATCGGATCAGTGGTTTAGGCGTGAAAGCGTAACAGACAGACAGAGTTACTTTCGCATTTATAATATTAGTAGGGATAGTTTAACGATAATATCGTGTATCGTTAAACTATTACTAATATTGCAACAACACTAGTTTAAACTAGTCCTCGAAATTCAGTTATACTATCGATAGCACTATCGAAACTATCGACCCCTGACAACCAAAACTATCGACACTATTAATCTTCATACAATAATTCGCACACTCGTTTATTTTTATATTTTTGTGCATTAGAAAGTTGTTATAACATAATATGTTTTTCATTAGTCAAACGAAGTTTATCAACCCATTGTCACTTTTCATGAGATTTTTATATGTAATAATAATTGCATCTGAATAAGACAGTTTTCGGCTATACAATTTTATAAAAAAAATTGGGTATTTATAGAAAGAATATTGGGACTAAAAATCTAAAACGGGGATGTTTTCGGGAAAATAAAAAAACTTTACTTTAACATGAGCCAAAATGCAATTTAATATGGCATAGTAAATAGCTAATGGCCTCACCTATACACTATTTCCTTTTGACTACTAAACCTCCAAACACCCAGTGTCATGCTACATTACTTCTTTTTGTACGGAAGCCCAGGAAGCTCAAGAACTTTAAAGAACTATCATCTTGAAGACCTTATAACAAAAATAATAATAATAATAAACTCTTTATTGCACATTGCCTTAAACTATTACAATATGTGGCCATATCGCTTTGAGCGATTTCTCCCTGGCAAACCGAAGTTAAAAGGAGACTTATGACGAATAATAATAATACAAACTAATCACATCCAAGAAGGAAGGAAGCCAAGGTTCTTAACTGTATTACTGTAAGGAATATCAAGATTTCCGAAATTGACTGCAGGCAAATCATCAGTATTAATTCTTTCTATTAGTACTATCTATAATAATAACTTTTGTCATTTTTGGATTAATCTTTAAAGCGAATTGCTTACTCCTGTCAGCAATAATGTTGAGGTCATCATCAATAGAAGTGATCGCATAATAAAGGTTGTTAATATCAGAATGTTTGTAAATTTGGTGATCGTCTGCATACAGATGGTAGAGAGAAGATATTTGGTAAGTAATCGGACTGATGAAGATAAAAAGGGAAGAGGAGACAGCACGCCACCTTGAGGGACACCGGCATCGAGAGAGAACCACGTTGAAAACGTATCTTCAACGCGTATGCGTTGTCGACGGCCATATAAATAGCTGCGAAACCAGTTGGTCGCAGCTGGAGAAATATTGATAGGATAGAGGCGAGAACAGTCAGTAAAATGTCAAAGACAACACTGTTAAATACATTGCTGAAGTCAAGGAAAGTCATAATAGTTACTTGTCTATCTTCCATTTTCAGGCACAAACAGTGCTATGTCCAGTTCGGAATCCCGACTAAAAAGGATTAAGAAGGTTGTTGGAAAGAAGAAAAAATTGAATGTTAAAAAAAGAAAGATTGATATTTTAAAGAATGATTTGAGTAATCGATTAGGTATTCAACAAAAATATCGATTAAAACGAAATTCCATTAGATTCTATTACATCTCTACCCTAGTGTCAATGTCATAATAATTAAAACAAAAATCAATGTCACAGAGAAACCAACCAAACCAACTAACTATAGTGTCTGGATAGTGTTAATAAATTCCCATTTGTTTGTTTTAATTCGACCTTCAATCTATTACATTTCGTGCTTATTTCCTGCTTCGAGAGACTTAGATCTATCCTCGTTAATTAACTTGCATTCCAAAGTTGGTGTAAAATGGTGTGCGTTCCATGTTTCATCGTTCCCGTATTGTTGTTTCTGTGGCACAAGTTTATTCAACCTTACGTCCTCCGCTTTTGGAACCCATGGGCAGTGAAGGACGCCGACGGTAACGTCAAGACAGAGTTCCCGATCAGTTGTGAGGGAGGCGTGTGTGCCTTCAGACGAAACAAGCCTGACGCTGCCAACGCGGAAGCAAAGAAACAATGTATTAATACAGAACAATCTACACAAGAACAAAGACTTAAAGCAGAGTGAACTACAACTAGTATTACTTTACTGTTTATTGAATTCAAATTCTAATAGTGATAAATAAAATATTATTTGTTTACAGACTTCTTTTTAAATAATAATGTAAATAAAACAATGTTATTAAAACATACTTTTATTCCTTGAAATTACATTGTTTTATCTGAGAGTAATCTTATTTCAAATTCAGGTATGACACAATAGTTTAGTAATATTTCAATATGGCAATTTATAAAAGAAGCTGTTGTGCAGAGTAACTTGGGTATTTAAAATATACTTAAAATTAATAGTCGGAAACATTCTTATCAACAAAATCTCACAGATAATCATCAAGATATTTAATGTGAGTGTGTACTGGGTTCAGGAATACATACAAAAAAATATACTTTTTAATCTTATGCACTAGCTAGCTTATCCAGAACTTACTTATTTACTGGGAAATATCTGCAATGGAATACAAATCAAAAAAATATAAACTTTGTTGTCAAAGGTTTTCCATTACAGATGCCAATATAGTAGATTTAGTTTATATGACCAGCGTACAATGATGGGAACCATCCATAACCAACAAACATTTCAAACAACAACATTCATCCAACTTGCTAACAAATTACTTAACATTTTTAAGTTCAACTTCGAATACCAACGTAGAATTGGGTGGGATCACTGGGGGTGAACCTTTAGCACCATACCTGGAACAAACACAAATATAACATTTAATAGTTTCTAGTCTGATGTCAGTATGTTTTTAACTATTTCAGTAATAAAAAGACATGCATTTAATAAATTTCGGACTTACGCCATAGCAGGTGGGCACACAATCCTCCTCTTGCCGCCGACCTTCATGCCGTTAACTCCAATGTCCCAGCCACTGATCACCTCCTTGCCACCCAGCTTGAACTTGAACCCGGGGCCCTTGTTGCAGTTGTCAAACATCTTGTTGTTCTGCTTTAGTCTGCCTTCATAGTAAACCTGGACGGACATCATTATTAGTTTGATTTTATTTTCTAGCCTTCATTTGTAAGAAACATAACGAATTGTTATAAGTTTTGAGATGACTTACCATAACAAGTTTCCCTGGCTTAGCCATTGGCCCACTGCCAACCTTCAAATCCTCAATCTGCACTCCACCGGACAGACCTTTTTTTTCTTTCTTTTCTACAACTTCCTCTTTCTTTGCTTCAGGCTTTTTCTTCTCTGGTTTCTGTTGTTCTTTCTAATAAGCAAATAAATATACATAAGTTTTCAGTACATCTTCAGCAGTAGCAGTATACATATATGAATGTAAATAAATACCAACCTTAGGTTTATCAACACCATTCACTTTTGGTTGCTCCTTGTTGGCCTTTTCTTGGGAAAGTTTCTTCTTGAGCCTTCTACGTTGGGATTTACTCAACTTGGACATATCAATTTGGCTTTCAGTCTTGCTTTCATCTGATAAGTTATAAAGTATATGAATAAGTATAATTAATAGTAAGCAGTAAAATGTAACTTCATCTACAATGTGCTGTCACGAGTACCTTTGCTGGTGTCGAGGGTAGTTTCTGCCTCTTCATCAGAGTCCTGCTCCTCTTCAACATCCTCATCCTCTTCATCTTCTTCATCATCAGATTCCTCCTCATCACTAAACCAACATTATTATATTAAATAAAAATGATATTATTATTAAGTTTAGTTTCAATATCAAATAGACACTATATATTTTGATAATTCGAGCTTTGTAATGTAACCAACTGTCAGATCACAAAGTAAGGTAGGTATAATAAAGGAATTAAGAAATATATGTTTCAGTGTTTGATCATAAAGCTGTGTATGAGTGGGATACCTGTCTGCCTCAGTCGAGGTGTTGACTTTGAATGAATCGTCATTGTCATCTGTGTCGATGTCATCTCCATCTAATAACTTCTGCAGCTGATCCTCTTCATCTTCAGAATCAGAGCTGTCAGCTTTCTTACTCTTCTTATCTTTCTGAAATTTTTAAAATTCTTTTAGCCAAATTTCATACTTTGATAGTAGTTTTATAGATGGAATAATCCCAATATTACCTTAGCTTTCTTGTTGTTGACAACATCATTGACAGCTTCGAGTTTCCTCTTGTTCTTGGCTGGCACCAGCTCAGGAACTTCTTCTTCCTCCTCCTCCTCGGCTTCCTCATCATCTTCTTCATCCTCAAACTCAGGGTCCAAGTAGCCAGTCAGGTGAACATTACATTTACCTAAACATAGAAATCCATTAACTGTTTTATTTTATTGGCCTTATTGCATTCCATCTACACATGAATGTTATATGCAGAGTCTCTGTTCACATTTGGGACACATTCCCAACTATCAATCAAATTGTCTGCAGAGGTTAAGCAAAAATAATTTTGTAAAAGGGTGCCCTAGAAACAAAGTGTTAGCATTTTAATACACCTTATTCATTTACCTCTTTTAAAAATTTGCAATTAATTATCTAGCGCTTGCACCAAGACAATTCACAAGACTGAATTACTGCTACAGGTAACCTATACATTAATCAAACACTGACCATTTGTTAAGAAAGAAATTCCATCGCCAGCCTTGAAGTACAGATCCAATGGAACTTGGATGGTCTTTCCTTTCTGTAGTGTGCACACTAAGAAGTTCTTCCCATCAACAACTACCATCACTTGACAAGGCTCGGTGTCCCCAGTAGAAATGTCCATTGCTGCCTGTGATATGTGGAATGGTTTTTCGACAGTTTGCGTATACCGCTTGTTCGGTTCCATGATGAGTCCTTGAATTTAAAGAAGGCAAAACATTTTAATGCATCCATATTGTAAAACGAAAACGCACACATGGAACCCGTTTACGTTAGCATTTAAACGTAATAAAAGGTCCTTAATGGGCGTACAAAACTTATTTATATAAAATTAATTAGTTCACAAACGTGGTTACAAAGCTTTATGGCTATAACACGTGGTGGTATGGTGCCGGCAAACTCAACTTACCCCAAAACATCTTGACGTACGCTTTTATTATCAGTGCAAATTAAACAAAGCAATATCTGCAACTCAAGTTAATTTTTATCTAATTATTACAGTTCACTAGTCAAGTCTCCTATTTTTTTTCCTATGTAAATGAAAACTCCGCGCGGTAAAATAACCACTGCGAACCAACGACTACAAAATCAAATGATTTTTTTTTGTCTGTAACACGTAGTGATGTGCCGCAGTGGGTATTAGTGATTTCGAGTATTTTATAAAAATCTGATTTGGATTAACATCTAGCAGAGTTAAACACGTTAAATAAAATGAAATAGATATATTAACATTTTATAATATCAAATTAAATAAATACACTTGGAATTTCTCGAATGCAGGTAGGCTACTAGTGTGCGTACTACTAGTACTTGTGCTACTGACACTCATTGTGTTGGTATTCTGTGTATCCGTACGACCGAAGTACGAACGAACTTGATGGCATGCCTTACCGGCACTTTATCAATTTGACGAAATTAACTGTCAAACTTTACAGTTCACCTTGGCGACGACACAAGTCCCAGTAAGGGTTTAAGACAATAATCGTAACGACAGGCAATATCGTTTTAAACTCGTTTTTTTTTATTCTGTGGTTTTAAACACAGTTTTAAAAGTCGTAAGTCTCGGTACCAATATCGCGATTTTGATAAGATGCACGATAGGATAGGACCGTCAAGTCCCAGTTAGGCCCCCTGTCCGCACAGAGGTTTTCCACCGTTTTGACGTATCAAAAGATATTTAACAATCCCTGTTTGATTCTTTGTTGATACTGCATAAAACATTCGGGGAAATAATTTGCGCCACATCGCGGTCAAATAGCAGTTGCAACAAACTATTGTAACCACGAGCGCATTTTATTTAAGGGTGTTCGGATACTTGCATAAGATTACATGTGTTGCGAAAAAAAAACCGCACGGTGTGAAACCTCTGTGCAGACGGCACAAGCTTAAATGTCGTTTCATAATACGACCTTTAGTTATTCAAGTGAGTGATTTTGATTTTGAAGGACATAAACATTTAATTAATAGATGTCAGTTTAAATATAATTATGAAATGAAATGAAATAACTTTATTGTACGTAGGATTAAAAACTAATCTCTTATACATTGTCAATATACCTACTGTAATTATACCTACCTACCTAAAAAAATATGAACTTTATGTCATCCACTCATTTTATTTACTTTTAAAAAATGCAATCATGGACAAGACAAATAATGGTCTAACTCAAACATTACATTTTATGTTGCGGTTCAAAATTGTTATAAGTGGGCTATCTGAGCTATTTGCGTGCAAACGATCCAAAACGATAGGTCATATAAATCTCACGTGCGGACGACTACGCAGTTTGACGTCATAAATGACGTTCGGTTAGAGGTAGGGTGCTGTGCAGCAATGTCGAAGTCAATGTATATACAAGGTGTAAAAGAACTGCTTCCGAAAACGAAAACTGGGTATTGCTGGAGGGGTACTTGTTATGTTTTGAGCAAAAAAAAATATTTTTCTCATACAAAAAAAATTTTTTTTACGTAATTGTACAAAATTGAATGCAGATTTTGCGATGATTACTAATGAAATTGTGTTTTAATTTAATTTGCAATGTAAATAATCGCACCTGAACCAACAGTTGATGTGTGAGCGATGGTTTCAAGCGGCGAATATGACTTTTCAATCCTTAATAACTTTTTTAAATCAAGTTTTCTGGGTATACTGTTAATGAATTTAGTAACTATTGAGGCCCAAGAATACATGGTGTCAGGCTTCGGAAGTGGTCTTTTTACACCCGTTATAACTGTCAATTGAATATATTTTTTTCTGCCACATCGAAAACTTCTGGCGAATTTTGATGCTTTTCTAAATGTTAAGATCATTAACTTATATACGAGAAAAACCAGGAAAAGCTGAAAAAGGAATCTCTCAGACCATAACTAAGCATACAATAGCGCACATTAGTAACAACCATCTATTAATTTTTTTTCAAGATTTCAGTGCCAAAAAGTTTGTAAGTAACGGAACCATTAATGAGTAACGTTTTCACTATATTCTATTAACGGACCATCTAGTTCCTGTCAATGTCAGAATGACTTTGACAATTATCTTGTTTATACCATTGAGCGTAGCCAAGAACAAGATAAACTCTTTTTGTTTTCTGTCAAAAGACTAGCACCGTGTTTCAGCCATGGTAAATATTTAAAATTTAGAAAAATCGTGAAATATCCTTTTTATCGAATGTGAAATAATATTGTTTGTGTGTTACGTGATATTGTGAACGTAAATACATTAAGTTTCAGGGTATATTTATGAGTATAATGTTTTCTTTCAGGGCCGTGTCAGGACTAAGACCGTCAAGAAAGCGGCGAAAATTATCATTGAGAAATACTACACTAGGTTGACCCTAGATTTCGACACAAATAAGAGAATATGTGAGGAAATCGCAATCATTCCTACTAAGCCTCTGCGCAACAAAATTGCCGGGTAAGTTAAATTTGCTCAATTTTTTTGATACTTTCTGATAATATCATAAATAAACTTAACATTTATAAATTTGACCAGAAAAGGTCAATGTTTTTTTATTTTTCAATCTGTTGCAGCCTTTAATAATGCATTTAATTGTATTGTATTAAAATTCATAATATGTTTCAGATTTGCTACCCATTTGATGAGACGTCTCAGGCATTCACAAGTCCGTGGTATTTCCATCAAGTTGCAAGAAGAAGAGCGTGAAAGGCGTGACAACTATGTCCCTGAAGTGTCTGCTTTGGAACATGATATCATTGAGGTGGACCCTGATACCAAGGACATGTTGAAAATGCTTGACTTCAATAACATCAATGGCCTCCAATTGACGCAGCCTGCCACACAGGGAGGTTATGGCAGACGTAATTAAGGATAAATAAAAATCTTAAATTATACAATTTTCTTTTCATTGGTGCCACTTGTCAGAGAGAAAACTTGCTTAAGTCAATGAATATTGAGCTGATAAATATATGGATGGAGATAACTATCTTTGGTTGGTCAAGCTTATTTTCTATGTACTGTAGGTTTCTGTACTTAGCCATTCTATTTTCCACAGTATACCTGTCTTAAATACCAATTAAATGTTTACTTTTAATAAATTAATAGTAAAAGAAATGACTAGAGAGCTTCATTTTTATTTATTACTAGTGGCCGCCCGCGACTCCGTTAGCGTGGAAGTCAGTTTCCCATGGGAATGAGAAGTTTTCCCGCGGTAAAAAGTACCCTATGTGTTATTCTGATGTATAACCTACATTACTGTTAAGTTTCATCCAAATCCGTCCAGTAGTTTTTACGTGAAAGAGTAACAAACATCCATACATCCTCACAAACTTTCACATTTATAATATTAGTAGGATGTGAAAGTTTGTGAGGATGGATGGATGGATGGATTTGGATGAAACTTTGCAGTAATATAGATTATACATCAGAATAACACATAGGATACTTTTTACCGCGGGAAAACATCTCATTCCCATGGGAAACCGACTTCCACGCGGGCGGCCACTAGTTTATAACATTAGTAAGATTATTACATTGTATAAATCAAAGTCGCTAATTTGTGTCTGTCCGCCAATTGCTCCTAACTAAACCACTTAACGGATCTTTTTGCCGTCTTTTAGGCAATATTTTCAATTAAATTTGTAATAAAAGAACATTCAGAAAACGTTATTTTAAGTTAGACCAAAATTCAATGTTTCATACACAAGTCGGTAAAAATTACATCATGGCGAAGCGTGGACAGGTTACTGGCTACGAGTATTTACTAAAATGAATAATCAATGGTCACTTGTACCAAATATACTAATATTGATGTAAAAGTACCGAATTATTTTCCTGTAAGCAATAAGCATACAATAAAAACGCAATGTGAAGTAGATATGAAACCTTAGACAATATATGAGCGTAAATATTTTTTTTATATACATAATATCGCAAAATTAAGTAACGTCTCTTTCTGGGGTAGTCGGATAAGTAGCCGTTAGCAGCTTAGGTTAGCAGTCAAAATCTGTGAAGCATATTTTATGAATATGTTTCGAATGCATAAAACGGAACGTTACTTTCAATTTTATTTCATCTCACTCGCACTACACAAAACAATATCGTTTTGCTCTTTCTGTCAAAGATTCTTGTTTTTTTTTCATTCATCATTTTCGTTTTCGTACCACGGCGACCGATATTGATATTTTGGTTTAAAACTATATCTAAGTAAATAAGAACCCACTTGATGTGCATTTTTTTTATTTCGCTATATTGATTATGAAGAATGGAATGTACACATCTATTGGATAACGTGAAATTGGCAAGAGACTCCTTAGTTGATCACCTCGCAATCACAAAGAACTTCACTTGTTCAGGTAATTGACAAGGTTTTTATGACTAGTAACTAATGTGGTTATTCTTCTAGAAGATTCAGCACCTCACTTGGCATCAGATAGTATATTATAAAGGTTTCGTTACTGCGGCATAGTTAGGAAAAATCAATACGCAAAGCGAACATAGTAATCAGCTGTTTGCGGGGCGGGGCGCGGGGAGCTGAATTGTGACCGTGACGGAGTTGCCTTTGATGTTGTTCTTACTAAATAATAGCTAGGTACTAAGCTTCTGATTCGTTTTAAGCTTTAATTTAATTTTCTGCCCTCGATAAACTGAGTTTGTCTATACCTTCCTGAACTGAACATATTGGAATGACTCAGTGATAATCTTTTAAATACACTTTTGCACACAGTACAGCCAAGGATAGTATTTTTGTGGTCAGTGCCAGCTTATTTTAAATATAATTTCCCTTTGCTTTCTAGAATGTGGTGTAAAGGAGCAGATCTGGTTGTGCCTGCACTGCGGGGCTGTGAACTGTGGCCGCTATGTCAACGGTCATGCACAGCACCACTCCCAGGCTGTAGATCACCAGATATGTATAAGTTGTGATGTCTATTCTGTTTACTGGTAAATATTGACTATTATTTATTATATGTTATTAAAATGCAACAAAATTCACATATATGCTCTACATTTCAGCTATCAATGTGATGATTATGTTTCAAACGATTTGGACAATGGAGCAATAGATAATATAAGAAAGAGTTTAATGCAAATAAACAATTGTGGGAGCTCAGATGAAATTACAGAAGATAAAAGTATAAATGAAGCAAGTGTAGTTGAATTTAATACTGATTTAAAAGCTACTGGACAAAGTTTAGAAGATGTAGAATCCACAACAAACTCAGAAATGTCAATATGTACCAGCATGGAAAATACAGATAGTGAAATTAAAGCACTTAAACAGGTTAAGGTAAGAAATGTTTGTACTTTGTACATATATTTTTTATTTACACTGAACCGAACTGGGTATAATAACATTTTTTTTTTATGTTCCAGCTCGAAGAGCCTGTGCGGAGCCTACGACCCCGTTCCCGAAAGAGATCTCATTCTGAAGACAGTTCAACAGACAGCAACCACTCCCACTTTAGAAATAATAAAGAAAAAAAGGCATCACCCTGTAACGGAAAGAGCCAAAAAGAGAAAAAGATTGTAGGTTTAAAAAATTTAGGTAATACTTGTTTCATGAATGCGGTGCTACAGAGTCTGAACAACATCCAAGAGTTCAGCTGCTACTTCAGCCAGCTGCCGTCGCTGGAGCTGAAGCCCAACGGCCGCAAGCTGTACCGCGGCTACACGCGCCAGGACTTCACCGAGGTCATGATGGCCGAGGAGCTAAGGAAGGTACGCACGCATATCACACTCTAATAACGCCACTTCTAATGTTTACGAGAGTCCAAGAAAGAGCATGCTCATTTTATAAGTAGTTACTACAATTAAATTTATAAAGAATTAATCAGTTACCTGATCCATTAAAAATAAGTTAACTTCATAAGAAGGGAAAAAGAAATTCTATTGTTTATTCTACATATAATTTTTAAATCAGAGAAAGAAATGAATATTTCCAACAATGATATAGTTGCTTGAATGAGAATTCAGTCTTCAATATAAGACAAAGAATTATTTCAGTTTTTGTTTCACCATCCAATGATAGGTGTTGGTCATTAAAAACTACACAGAAGAAAACATTTGTAAAACCTATTATTTTAAGTAATATTCCTAAATATTTTTTTTTGTTAAGTGCACTTATTTTTTGCACAGTGCCTTGCATAGAAGAATTACTTTCATTGAGTCAGAAGGAAACTTCGGCTAAATATGTAACTTTTTGAAGCCAGGTTTCTATCAAACTTAAAATTAAGCATAGCGTCCGCCATTAAGTAGATTTTATTGCGTATCCCAGATGAGTCGGTGGCGTAACTCCGCATGAGTCAGAAGCGTACCCTGTATAAGCCAGAGGCGTACCCCATATTAATAAGTGGCATAACCCCAGATGTGAGTCAATGGCGCACTCCGTATAAGTGACAGGCGTATCCCATATTAGTTAGTGGCGTGCCCCTACATTCATTAGTCAGTGGCATAACCCCCGTATTAGTGGCTTTTTAGTAAGCTAGCGCGGTGGCTCAGGTGCTGATCAGCCTGCAGTCGGGCGGCGGCTCGAAGGGCGCCATCTCGCCCGAGTGCCTGTTCGTGGTGATCTGGAAGGTGGTCCCGCGCTTCCGCGGCTACCAGCAGCAGGACGCGCACGAGTTCCTGCGGTACATGCTCGACAGGTACTCTTCATATGTTACTTCATATGTTAAATGCAATACAAAATATGTATCTTCAGTTAGAATATCTAAAAAAACAGCGACATCACAATCAATTACACCTATCACTGATGATATGATTAAACCCTGTTAGGTTTTTATGTGAATAACATAATTTAATAATTAAATATTTAGACTATATCTAACGCTCACAATGAATGAGTTTGCTTGTAAAACTTGTTTGTATGAAGTAGGAACGTATCTGGCACATATGCTCTCCTACACTCACTAGAACAGATCGACCGTGCTTCTTGCCTTAAATCTAAACGCTTAACATAATCTAGCAAAAACGTGCATACTGGATCACTCTTACATGCTAGTCTGTGTTTCGTTAACGCATTAAATTGCTATCAAGTTAATCAGATCAAATAGAATGGATTTTGAACCGCGGTAACCATCCATGTTGCTTCTTCACCGTTCTCCCTGCTCGCGGCACGCGACGGTGTTGGTTGGTGATGGAACAGAGGCGGAACGGTCTAGTAGAAACAGGGACTAAAATTTCACTGCAAAAAATATAGTATGCTGATACTTGATGGGCCGAGTCGCCTTTTATTATATGAGTTTTTTCTGTCAGATTACACACGGAGTTACAAGCGGCATTGCCGGCGCGGGCGGGGGCGGGGGCGGGGGGCGCGGCGGGGGCGGGGGCGGGCGCGGGGGGCGGGCGCGCCTCCATAGTCACCGCCGTGTTTGGAGGCACGCTGCAAAGCGAGGTCAGATAAAACACAATCTTGTTACACATACACTCACACACAATTTTGTAACATTAACACACACGTTAAAATAAATAATTATTAACAGCCACTAAGCCGAACATCTAAATCTAAACATGAAAGTAAAATAAAATAAAAATAATTTATTTCATCATTAAATAATTTCATTACATTCGATGGAAGTCAATATATACATATCGATCATCAGCTTATCAATCAGTAGGTCAAGAGAAAAAAGCCAGCGGAAAAAAACTCCCAGCACTCTTTTGTCCAACACCAAATATACAACATACAACTACACCAAGAAAAGATAAAAACGTAAGGTCACATCATTTCAGCACCTGAACAACAAATTTAAACTATATTCTTATAACCAGAGAAAAATGTAGTTAGGTACATGCATTATAGTGTGCTTAACAATTTGCCTCCTGGCGCGAACAAACTTAACAATCGTCTAATGACTCCCGCTATTTGAAAACCTTGTGATTGGTTAACGTCACACTGAGAGTATAATCATTCTGTGCGTTTTCTTTTAGTTGAATTCCATAGTTAAAATAAATCGCGTTATGACCTTGGTGTAAGTGGTGGTTGTGTGTAGGTGCGCTGCCTGGCGTGCGGCAGTCAGAGCAACAAGGTGGATCCGTTCCTGGATCTGTCGCTGGAGCTGCCCGACCGCGGCGCCGCGCCGCCCGCGCTCACCGACTGCCTCGCCAGCTTCGTGCAGGTACACACACACACACACACACAACCCGCGCTCACCGACTGCCTCGCCAGCTTCGTGCAGGTACACACACACACACACACACACAACCCGCGCTCACCGACTGCCTCGCCAGCTTCGTGCAGGTACACACACACACATACACACACAACCCGCGCTCACCGACTGCCTCGCCAGCTTCGTGCAGGTACACACACACACACACACACAACCCGCGCTCACCGACTGCCTCGCCAGCTTCGTGCAGGTACACACACACACACACACACAACCCGCGCTCACCGACTGCCTCGCCAGCTTCGTGCAGGTACACACACACACACACACACAACCCGCGCTCACCGACTGCCTCGCCAGCTTCGTGCAGGTACACACACACACACACACATAACAACCCGCGCTCACCGACTGCCTCGCCAGCTTCGTGCAGGTACACACACACACACACACATAACAACCCGCGCTCACCGACTGCCTCGCCAGCTTCGTGCAGGTACACACACACACACACACATAACAACCCGCGCTCACCGACTGCCTCGCCAGCTTCGTGCAGGTACACACACACACACACACATAACAACCCGCGCTCACCGACTGCCTCGCCAGCTTCGTGCAGGTACACACACACACACACACATAACAACCCGCGCTCACCGACTGCCTCGCCAGCTTCGTGCAGGTACACACACACACACACACATAACAACCCGCGCTCACCGACTGCCTCGCCAGCTTCGTGCAGGTACACACACACACACACACATAACAACCCGCGCTCACCGACTGCCTCGCCAGCTTCGTGCAGGTACACACACACACACACACATAACAACCCGCGCTGACCGACTGCCTCGCCAGCTTCGTGCAGGTACACACACACACACACACAACACCCCGCGCTCACCGCCGCCTCGCCAGCCCCGTGGCACACACACTACAGCCCCGCTCGCCGCAGGTGGAGGAGCTGGCGGACACGGAGCGCTACCACTGCGCGTCGTGCGGCCGCAAGCAGAACTCCACCAAGCAGTTCTGGATCCGCCGCCTGCCCAACGTGCTGTGTCTGCATCTCAAGCGGTTCCGCTGGCACAACTACTTCAGGTACAGCATTATACGGGGTGTAACAAGACTGCTTCCGAAAACTAAAACTTGGCATTGCTTGCTGGGGTACATGACACGTTAAAAGCAAAAACTGTTTTCGAATACAAGAATTTAAAAAAAAACCTAACTGCGCCAAATGACATTCAAACTATGAATCTTCTGCATTATTTTTAATTAAATAGTGTTTTAGTTCTATTTGCTAAGTAAACCTGAACCATTAGCTGATGTGCGAGCAATGACCTCAAGCGGCAAATATGGCTTTTCAATTCTTAATAACTTTTTTAAATTGAGTTTTCTGGGTATACTATTCTTGAATTTAGTTACAAAGCTCAATAATGTGTGGTTTCAGGTTTCGGAAATGGTCTTTTTACACCCGTTATTAGTTGAAAAACATTTAAATTATTTGTATATGTTCGCTTTTTTATAACGATAACGCAACTTATAAATGATTGCACTTTTCTTAAACTGTAAAGTTTAAAAATTAAAACTTTTCATATTGATGAGGTTTTTACCTTCAGGTATTGAATAATTATAGATTTTAAAATCTACAATTCAAAAAGAGTTAATAATGCAAAAGTATGAGGTAAAGGGCTAAATTTATACAAGTATAAATTATAAATTTCTTCATCGGAATTTTTCTCATAAATCCTACTAATATTATAAATGTGAAAGTTTGTGAGGATGGATGTATGGATGGATGGATGGATGTTTGTTACTCTTTCACGTAAAAAGTACTGGATGGATTTGGATGAAACTTTGCAGTAATATAGGTTATAAATCAGAATAACATATAGGATACTTTTTATCGCGGGAAAACATCACATTCCCACGGGAAACCGACTTCCACGCGAACGGAGTCGCGGGCGGCCACTAGTAAAATAATAATAATTAAATCACCCCAAACCCTATGAAAAATTTGTCGAATTTTGTATAAGCCAATTAAGTTCCCAAACTTTACAGCAGATGGCGCTGATGGTATATTCCTTTCTTAGAGCATTTAACCAAAGGAGCCTATGGATGGCCATAGGCGTCAACAAAAGTACTACGCACGGTACATGGTCATTCTTTGTCGCTCTGTTACGTGTGTATGTGCTTCACAAAATGGTGGATTGTTCGGTTTTATCGTGTACCTAAACGACGTTCAGAAACTTCAAATTTACGCTTACATGGGATTTCATATCACCTATCAGCATTTTTGGCAATTTACTACACTAATTTATTGATATTTTCGAACTTTAACCTTGATCGTAACGACACTTTAAACGATAGCAACTGTAAACAACGAATACCATGTTAAGGGAGTCAAGCTGCCAAAGCTGTCAAAGCTGACAACCGCAGTGATGGGAAAATGAGAGTGAATTGATTTGAATGATTGATGGGATGAATGAATGGTTCGAAAAATATAAAGTTTAGCAGACATATATTACTAAATCGCGCTTATAGGTTTTAGGCTAAGACTTGCGAAACTGCGGACTAAAAACCAAGCTAATATTAAAATAAACCTTATTATTTGTTGTTTTTCTTGTTAGATAAATCGAACCGAACCAAAAGTTTCAAAAAAGGTTTTAACTAAACACTTAGAAATTTACAATCATATGGGTATTAATATAAAAAGTTAAATTTAATGATTAAATTCAAATAAAAAACTTCATTCGTTCAATAAAAAGACCCATTTTTTAATGCTGTTTTTGAACTCCTAACTAATAATAATCCTATCAGAGCTCACGAAGAGCAAAGCTTCTAACTTTCGATGTCCTAATATAACTTCTTAGATTTACGCGATTATTATTACTTGAAATTAAACTCATTTTAACGGGTTTCACGCGTTTATTTTATTATTTTTGATTTACCGACGTTTCGGCATTTGCAAAAATGCCGAATTTTTATTTTGATGTCCTTTCTTCTCAAACCCTACACTTCTTCGTCAGTTTCGATACTTCGATACCTTGCCTCCGTCATGTAAATACTTTAATTTACTTTACTTTAAATCTCCATACTAACACACCAATTATGTGGCCCTAAAGTAAGTTGCACAAGCACTTGTGTTATAGGTACCACATAATGGACTAGGGGAGAACCTATATACACATAGTGATGCAAAAACGATATAAAAGGTTAGTAGATTTACCCCTCTAGATATATAAAGATAAATTGGAAGGTGACCGTAGCATTACATAGAGTAAATAATTCGTGATCGAGCTACAGTTATCCGATAACATAGGTTATTTTAGTAACATACGAGCATGGTTCTTCTATTAGATTTTATTTAGCAAGTATACGGCGATCGGCAGGAAGTGTAACTATACAGGGTGATTGGTAATGCGATACATTCCTACTAAGAGGTTAAAGTAGAGCTTATTTGCGGTCAATTCAGTCATATCATACCATGTCCGAAAATTTATAATTTCTGAGATATGCAACATTTAAGATTTTTTATAAAAAACCCTATTTTCGAAGTTCAAATGAATCCTTTTAGTGAAAAATTCAAAATTAAGTTTAATGTTTTGTTGTTTTGTGCTAGCTTGATAACTAAAATGATATTTTAGATTCAAATTTGCTAAAAATAATCGTCCCTATTTTAGAAAAAGTCAAGAAACCAACTTTAAAAAAAAATTAAGTCTTATGGCAATAAAAAGCGATTTTCTAAAAAAGTTCAAACAATGTTGCGTACAAATTACATTAAAAAAACTTCCCCAATTCATTAGCTATTCAAAAAGGTACATTTACTTTAACCTCTTAAAAGGAATGTATCGCATTACCAATCACCCTGTATACATGAATAGTAGTCGTGACGTTGTTATCTGTATTGTGCAGGACGAAGGTGGACACGTCGGTGCGGTTCCCGCTGCGGTCGCTGGACATGTCGCGGTTCGTGGGGGGGGGACGCCGCCGACGCCGCGCTGTACGACCTCGCCGCCGTCATCGTGCACCACGGCAGCGGGTACGTACACACACACACACGCACACGCACACATACAAACACTAATACACACACACATACACATATACACACACACACACACACACATATACACACACGCACACACACACGCATACACAAATACACACGCGCACACATACACACACGCACACAAACACACATGCACACATACACACACGCACATACATACACACACACACACACAGCGCAGTAGTATAATGTTTGTTCGGTGATTGTCCAGCGCGGGGTCGGGGCACTACACGGCGTTCGCCATCAACGACGAGCAGTGGTTCCACTTCAACGACCAGACCGTGCGCGCCACGGACGCGGCCGCGGTGGCGGGCTGCAAGCCCTACATCCTGTTCTACATCCGACGCGAGCTCTCGTGACACCACACACACACACGCACACACACACACACACGCCAGGTACTAGATACTAGCTCGAACACGACGCAGTAGCGGGGACTTGCAGTGACGAGGGTTCTGCGGACGTGGCATCAAGAACAATAGTTGTAAAGCCGGCTACATACTGAATTAGATGGATAACTTTAACTTTAAACTGCGTGAAAGATCCAACAGCGTCTAGATATTGCAAAAAAACGATGAAATCGTAGAAACTGAATGTAATTGCATTAAAAAATTATCTAATAACGAGGATCATTAAATTAATTGGGGCGCAGAATTTTGCATTATAAACTTTGACTTATATGGTGATAAAAACGCCCAAATTCAGTATCGGTAAAAAGATAGCACTAAAAACCTAAAATGTTCCATAAATTCATTTAAATACATGTTTATTTCGTAATGATGCCATGTCGACCGAACCTGAGTCACTGACAGTAGCCGGACTGCGCGGGTGGAACTCTCGGAATTATATCATTTCCGTATTTTCGGTCAAAACCCTATTCTAAGGTGAAAGTATCATATTGACAGCAGCTTGCCATCACATGTCCACTCTCAGTGCATTGGGACACTCAAACTACTAGCTATGTTACTAAATTGTTAATCAAAATTTCAATTCAACCGTTTTAGTAGAAACTAAATAATCAAATACTCATATTCTAAATAGTTCTATGCCGTTGTTGATTACTGCAAATATTTAAAGTTTGAGCTTATAATCATTGTAACTCAGAAGCACTCCTGTATTATAGATCTCGTGATCTAATGATATGACATGCGTTTATTGCATTTTATTATAGTAAGTTATATTAGCGAAGAGTTCTCTGCATTGTTATGGTTTTTACTTACATTGTCTACATTCCCGACACGAGCAGTTTGTAATGAATTCTACAGAGCAACCACACAACCATACAACTTTCATTTTATTTGTGGGCCCAGTCCCATCTTTTATGTATTATAACAAGATTTCAGTGTTTGTATCAAATCATGTGATAGTTTATGTAAATAAGAATACGTCTATTTTTTTGTGCCGCGAATTTGATGTTATGTACGGAATGTCAGATTTATTTTGTGTATGTACTGCAACTGTGAGGTTGATAGTGATTGAACTTAATTAAATACACCAATTTAAACAAGAGTCGTTTTATTTCTACCATTTCACTTACTGCAATAGAAGCAGGCGCACGCCCGCCGGATCCACGACCTCCTCTCTACGTAGTCTGGTTTCGGAGAGCGTCGTTTGAACAGTCGGAGGAACTCCACCACGCCCACGTGCCTGGTGAGGTTCGCGACGGAGACTTGCGTGGCCTTGTCGTGCAGCAGCACTACAGTCTTGGGAGCGTCCTTGCCGGCGCCGGGCGGGTCCGTGGTGGGGTGCTCCTTGTACTTGTACAGCACATACGTGACGTTGTTGGCGTCGTGCACCTCGGCGTAGACCGCGGTCTGCGGCTCCATGACGTGGACGTTCAGGAAGTCCTCCTGGGTCGGGTCGGCGTCGGAAGGCGCGTCGGAGTCGCTTGTGAATGGGTTGGTGTTGTGAGTCGCGGTGGAGGGGCCCGCGTGCCCCGCGTGTGCGGCCGCCAGCGGTGTTATTTCAACGTGACGCCGACTGGGAACTACTGTGTCAAGTAAATCAAGTTCCTGAATAACAATAGTGTCACGTGAGTCTTGATGGATATCATCATTAGTCTTCGCTGCTCCTCGTTCAATGCAATTTGATTTTAGTAAAAGCCTTTTAGGAGTCTCAGTTAATTCAATTTGATTTTCCTCATTATCCTTATTTTTATTAAAATATAATCGTATACCGGACCTGATTTTGTCTCTAGGAGATAATCCCAACCAATTCATTCTAGCTGCTTTCATCTTAGCTGAGATGCATTTTTTCCTCGATTTGGGTGATTCCACGGACGGCGGGTGCGATATGGAGTCGTGTTTCGGTTCGGTGACTTCGGTGAGAGTCGGGAACGTGTGAACCTGTGCCAGGTCAAGTTTCGGTATGAACGGTCGCGGCATGGGAGTGGCCGCTCTGCTGGTTTGAGTATTCTTCTCGATCACCTCGCGTATCTGCATCACGTGTTCCTTTTCGTTGGCTATTTGGAAGCCGTACAGGTCGGCGGCGGAGGGCCCGTACCCGCAGTACCTCCACGAGTCGTCGTCGCGGCGTCGGTACCCGGCGCGTCGCTGCGCCTCGTCCATGTAGTCGAGCACGGCTTCCTCGTAGTTGTCATCGTCCGAGTAGTCGGAGTCATCGTCTCCAGCCTGCTCGGAGCGCGGCGACTCCCGCGCCGACTCTCTGCTGTATCTGAAGTGCTCGTTCACGTAATCGGCGGCCATGATATCGTTGTAAATGTTCTTCGCCTCAGCAGATAGATTCAAATATGCGGTTTGTTCGTTGAATCTCTCCTTCGGATTGTTGGTATCGTTGTCTGACGTGCATTTGTCCTTAGTCCTCGACACGTTTTGAAACATACTAGCCCCAGCGTAGCTCCAGGGATGTGCCACTTTGTTGCCAGGATTGCTTTCATCGGATTCCTCAGAATTGGAAGATTTTATTTCTATGATTTCAACTCTCGCAGGAGGAGCTTCAATCGCATTAAAATTATTTGGACTCACGATGTTCCGATTTAATCCTAAAACAAACCAATTTTTATTGTTTTTTAAGCTAAGTAACTAATAAACAATTTCCCACAAGCCACTAAGAAGATAGTTACCAAATATTTTCATTTTAATAGTTGAATTTGAGCCACCTCGATTTATTTACTTTATATGGAAACTTATCAATAACTAAGTAAGACGGTGAGACAAAGTTACCTTTATAGGCTGTATTTTTACACTTCCGACTGAGATCTTGGACGGTAAAGCTTTTCTTCATGATGCCTGCAAGTTTCTTGGGTAACCTTTGCAGCTTGTTTCCTATTATTTTCATCAAAATCTTTTTGTTTAGTTCACATACATGACAAAATCACGTGGTCTTTATCGAGTTTACGAATTCGTGCAGTTACATTTGTCAAAAATGACGTTGTTCCAAAGGAGATTGTATGTATGTGTCACCTATGCATAACTTGAATTCATAGAATTAGTAAATTTTGTAAAAACCTAAGCATTTTTAGTATAGGATCCCGCTATAGAATGACCTTCACGGAGCTGGTTAATGGATGAAAGATGTTTTTTATCAAATAAAATATGACAAAAAATATATTGCGAATAGGTTGTCTAAAAAATTTCAGTACGAACAATTTTTTTTTTTGGTTTTCCTTGATCACCTATTGAACAAATTCCATTCCAATGGAAAATATGAAGCCTTTAGAATATACAAACGTTTGGTTGACTGTTTATTTCCCGTCAGACCGGTGTAAGTTACAAATGTCGATTTACGTGTTTATACCTGCCTACCCAAGAGTTGTGACAAACGTTAGGTTGACTATTTACTTCCCGTAAATAGTCAACCTAACGTTTGTATTTTCTAAAGGCTTCATATTTTCGATTAGAATGGAATTTGTTCATTAACCAAGCCAGTGTAATTTAAAAACCAAAAGATTTATTTTTTAATTGATAATTTATCATATTCTTGACTGAATTTTTTTTAGACAACCCATTTGCAATATATTTATTGACATATTTTATTTGATAAAAAATATATTTTATCCATTAACCAGCTCGGTATAGCGGGATCTTAGACTATTTCTTCTTTTGTTTTTGTAATTATAATTTGTTACATTTTATTACGAGCTTTTCAAGAAACACTACGTTGCTGTCTAAGTTATGGTTGCAGAATGATTACATTGATACAATATTTAAGTAAATTAAGTTCAAAGCAGAGTGCAATATGGCAATAACTGAGTTTGTAATATGGAGTAGATTTTCTTCGTCCCTTTTTTTTATTGCGTTCCTATTTAAAACAGCTTTTCTTATAGGTAAGTGACTTAGTACGCTTACCAACACTACCTACATACAAAAGCTAACTCATAAATCGAGAGACAAAGCCTCGCACGGAGCGATCGCATTTACAAAATAAAAGACTACAAGTGGTTAAAATCAAATTGCTTGTCACTAAAAGCCCACAAGGGTCTGTAGTGTTGGTAACAGAGTGTAAATGGCTGGTTGGCTCGATGTTCGAGCACAAAGGCGCAAAATTGCATTAAGTAGAAACGCTCTCGCGCGAAGTGCCACTTAGTGTGTTAGTGGAACAAATATTGTTAGGTAGTGGTGTCGGCCCCCGCCGCTGCAGCCCCCGGCCCCGCGTGATACGCGGGTAATAGACACTTAGACGATGTAATTGTGTTACGGAGGTACGACACTTGCTTGTGCAGGGCAACTGATTGTCCGGGAGATGATGCGAAAAATATTTGCTACGCCGTAGTCAACTACCTACTATTTACGGTGTTAATGACTCGCTTTTCACCACACTGTTATATCTGCAGCTTAAAAGTTTTCTTATGAAAATATGAAATCTCCATACCACTGTAAGTAATTAATCAATGATAGTTCTCTCAGTCATGGTTTTACTTCTTCACCAAGGTTGGAAATTTAGTAAAAATACTAGCTATTTAACGAAGTAGCTACGTTGATCATTAAAACAGAATTGTTGTGATACTCGTATGTAAATGAAAACTCCGTATTTTGTAAAAGCTTGCCCAAGGCTTCCCGTGGGTACACAGTTGTTCGCGTAAACCATTGTCGGTACTTGGTGAGTTGTCAAAGGTTCATTAATTGGATTACCTGCGCCTGAGTGCTTTATTTCGCGCGACTAATTCGTAATAGACTAATTATGTCGCGCCGCCGGCACTTTGTCGGGTGGCTGCGGGCCGCAGATATATGCGATTATATACTTTGCTTACCTGTACAAATTAAATATACTATGTATTTATTGTAGTATACAAAATATTGCTTTATTTAACACTGCCCATACCACATTCCAGGATTTTTTTAACATAATCGCTTTCATAAATTTATTGAAAAGCGTTTGAGTACCTAGTCTAGCAATGGGAGAATTAGTTAATATTTTTTATTTATCATGAAACTAAATATCTATAGATTACATTTATATTTTAACCTTATTCACTTATCAATGATTTCTTATTTTCAAGTGATACTAATAGCTTTTAAGTTATCTTGAGATTTTTTTATCACGCAAAACTTGCAAAATGTAAAGATTTATAATGTGAGTACGTATATAAAAAAATTAACTCTTATTTAAAGAATAAACCGTTTTACAGCCTACTGCAGCAGCTCTGCGTGTCTCCCTCAGAGTGGATCAATTTCATGACACGTTCGTTGCGTTTCGTCAGTAATTTGTAGGAGCGTGGATTGTATTAGTGTATGAGAGACCAGTCGGCGGCGATCACGGGCTAGATATAGCATTCGCTTGGTACGGAGGTTCGAGAGAACAGTATCTATTTCAGATAGGTATCAGTATCAGTGAATAACTTCTCAGGCATTGAGAAGTTGGTTCTGTGGACAACCGTCAAAATTCAATCAGAAAACGCAAACGAAAAATTTCAGTTATAGACAGATTTTTAAAAGTTTATACCTACATAGAAAATTGAAAGGTTTAACACTTCATTGCAAATACCTGTACAAAACACCAAGAAGGGGTTTTATCACTAAAACTAACTAACCTACAAAGTAAATACAGATCTACAGATTGATTCTCTTTGTAACTCTGGACCAGTTAATTTGCTGACGCTTTTGTGAAACGAATTAGGGAGATAATAATCAAACCAAATGCTAATCTACGTCAGCTTCGCGCCATCAACGGGCTGTCGTTTCCGCCTTTTAGTCGCACAATTGGTAAGTTTCCGAATAAATTAAAACAACCAAAAAAAGTTGGCGATAAAACAAAATGTTTACACGGAAGCGAAAATATTTGTTAACCTCCAAACCAGTGATTAGTTCTGGCAGATCAGAAATGTTGACGCTACTTTTGTCTATCAAAATATTTTTAATGGCTTTTAGAGTAAGAAAATAGTGGAGTATATGATTATAGTTGGACAGAGTGTGTATTTGTACTAATGGAAGAGTGTTGGGACGATAAAAGTGCCGCTATCTTGGATCTGGGCAGGGCAATTACCATCTTGTCGGGGTAATTACCCGATCGGCGGAGTAATCACAGGGCGTCGGCTCTCTCCATACATGCCACTTAAAACAACACTCACTACATGACATTATCTTATTTAGTAAAAGCAAGATGGCCGACGGTAAATATTTAGATATATATATATTGAGTAATTACAGGTAGGTTCCTATGTGAGGTGTAAGTATAGGTTACAGTTACAACACTATTGTTCGAACGAGTTTGCGATATTAATATTACTTAGATCGATACAGCGTTTATTGCGATTTTGTAATTGCTTTTATATTTAATAGCTCTATAAAGTAACCAAGAAGTGCTTATTTAAACAGTTATGGTTGTCTATCATTTAAATTTTAATTAAATTGTTATCTACGACGCATATACTTAGTAGTAATGTCTTCAAGATGTGAAATTATATGTTTTTGGTGTCTGACTGTTTATTTAAAGAAAAGTAAATTAGAACTGTAAAAAAAACTCAAAACAACATGTTGCACAAAGCTTGCCTATCCCCGGCACTCCTCAAGGCTCCGATAATCGGTTTGAAACATTAAAAGCCCCTCAAATAACTATACTTGCATAACAACGGTCTACCAAAGTAAATAAGCAGTAGGTGTGAAGTAAAACATAATAATATCACAGTGCTTTTAGTGAAATTACTTTATAAATATTCAGTGAGCGAGCTAAATAACCGGCTTGTAATGTGTTGGATTATAATCGCAAATTAAAAATGCATTAGTCTTGGCTCACTTACTTGATGTTTGAATACTTTAGAATTAATTGAGCTTTTCATGGTACACCGGGGAAACATGCAGTTTGTTCACGTGGCAATGTGTAGTATAGGGGATATTATGTAGGTACATGTTGACTTACTTCGTATTAAAGCATTTAAGAGCCTCTATGAACGTTTTGTATGTAATGTACATAAATAGTATGAAAATAGATACTTGATTGTATAAATTGTTCATTACCATATCTACCCAAAATGTAATAAAGTATGTTTGAAATAAAAAGAAAAATAAAGTTACGATTAAGTCGATTCAGGAAAATTTTGTGCTTCTGTTGTTTAGTTTTATCGAAATAATATTGAAGTAGGTAAATGTAGTGTGTGAATGTTCCGTGGCAGTTTTGTATTTGTGCGATGTTATCTGCCGCCGGCACGCACTTACTACAAAACGATGGAAACACGCCGAAAACAAGCCGGGATCGACAACATTTATTTTCAGAACAGTATATTGCAACCAAGGTTTCAAAAAGAGTTTTTTAACTTACATCGTAAGAAAAATCTTAAGAATTTGAATATTTTAAGGAGGTTTGCAGGTAAGCACAGTATATTTTGAAAATGTAATTTGTTCATATTTGAAGTTTGGTGTTTTTCCGCCCATATATAGGTCCCTCGTCCATATTGATCTTGTAAAAAGGTTAATCTTGTTTCTGTAAACATTGTACTTCGAAATGAACTCATTTAAAAAAAATATTTAGAAGAAAACCATTTTTTTTGAAATACGCATGGACTATATTTTTTTCCGTTAACTAATGATTTTAGTCTCAAACACCATTTTTTATAATAAATTACAATTTAAATATTAAGGATGTGCAACGCAAATACTTGCCTTTTATGTCTTGAAAATTACATTCAATGTTTTTGTTAGAAACTACAAATTTCACTATAGCTAACGATTATTCTATTTGGTATCGCAATGTTGTCAACCTCTGTATTATTAGGTGCAAATGGAAGCGATGAGTCGACAGATCGTGAATCGAGCAACTTGCCGAAACGCGTCGTCGGCGAATCAACACCAATTATTTCATAATTTCACTACTTTCCTTTGATGCGAGGTTTTACTTATTTATTTACGAGTTATTTGTCTGAGTGCTTCGTGTTGTGAAAGGCATGTTTTGATGGAAGTTTTTGGATGAAACGATCGAATAACATGGTTCGATGTGGGTCAATATTATTTTGTAGAGTACCTGAAAATAATTTGGTTACTTTTCTCTCCAATGTTGGTTTCATTGTTTAATTAGTTTGTCAGATTCCCAGATTTAAAACTGTTTTTTAACACAAAAATAAAAATATACATACATACTTAAAATAAAAACCGTCTCGTATGGAGTGTGTATACTGCCCGCCACATGTAGTGAAGACAAAGCCGCCACATCCTTTTGTAGTTTGCTCAAAGCGCCGCCATGTTGTTATTTTTTGCTATCGATCGATCTATAGATCGGAGGTGTCAATTATTTCATCATAGATCTGTGGGCGCCGGCGCGGCACTACGTCATTAACTCGCGAGTGCCGAGTCACCGTTACTCACAATATATTTATATCATAAAAACGCTTGACATGTACAGATTTATTTAGTCTTGTTTTTATCGGATATTTGCCAACAAAAACTTAGTCTTATTAAGTAGTGTTTTGTTTTTATTGAATTTATTAATAAGTAGTTGTTTAAAATCTATTGATGCTTTCAAATCATTTAAAGCGACGAGTACCTACATATAATTTTATTATGAAAATCTAACTCAATTAGGGAAACGATGAAGAAGAAAATGATCGGTTGCTATCAGCGTACTATATTATATAAAATCAAAGGAAATACTCATCTGTCTCGGTGAAGGTGCCATCAACCACATGCTCGAGGCGGCGTGTAATGACAGCGGACCATGCCGCCTGCGCCCGCGCCGCGACCGCGCACACCCGCTGTTTGCTGCCAACACTTTAATAAAATTACCACAACTTGTGTACGATTGAGTGTTTGCATTAAGCCAATTTATAAAATTGGGACGTGTCAAGTTTTTTCTAACAAAATTGGCTTCTTCTACCCAAAAAAATCAAAAAACCTTTCGTTAATGGTTAC
Organism: Emmelina monodactyla; assembly: GCA_916618145.1. Classification (NCBI taxonomy): domain Eukaryota; kingdom Metazoa; phylum Arthropoda; class Insecta; order Lepidoptera; family Pterophoridae; genus Emmelina; species Emmelina monodactyla. The sequence goes on along the minus strand of OU745314.1, from coordinate 10,098,558 downwards.
GCCGTAGCACGACTACGGGCGCCTACGAGCGTAGAACAACACTGGCCGTAGACAAACAAAAGTTTCAATACTAAAGAGGCCGACACAAAGAGGTCTTATAACAAATGGAAAAATAAAATCTTAATTCAATAAACGAGTCCATCACGCGCTACGTTTGAAAGGAGGTTATAACATATTTTGTATTAATTACTGGCTGAATGGGCGCGAGTATTGTTGTACAATAAAACATGTGTCGAGTAGTTTCGTCAGAGCAATAGGGGCACTGTACAAAGGTTTACAAATATAAAACAATCAGTTGGACAGTTCAAAGAGAGGCGCTCGGTACTGACGGCTGGGAGTGGTGCAAGGTACACGAGCAGGCCGGTGTTTCTTCTAATAGATGACTTGTGAATCAGCTAGGGATCAAATCAAGCGGACTTTATGTGTATTTTACGCATAGAAATATAAACAAAAATAAGTTGGCATTAAATTATTCTACCTATAGACTATCTTACTTTATACTACCACTGATATGTAATTAAAGTAGCTTACATATTCAATTGACAGTAACAGTCCTCTCAGCCCGCACTCGCCGCCGCCCCTGGCTCGCATCCACCGCGCCTCGTTACGATCCACCAAACAAAGAACTATCATGTCTTGTCTACAATTAACAATACTGTATACATCCAGCGTTAATTGACCTATTGGAACTAGTATGAACGCCAGAATAAACGGTCAAGCTAGGATGGTGGGTCAGTAGGAGTATAGAATTGCAAAAGTAACGAGAGGCGAAAGGCGCTTCATGATAATGATGCCGGTTGGTTGAGCAAAATATCGTACACATATTAATACTTGATGTCAAATTGATATAAGCCCGCTGATACTGATATAATAATTGATGTAATTATTGTAACTTTTAGATTTACCCGATCATGAAATGAAATCATAAAACCCGTTAAAATGAGTTTAATTTCAAGATATAATTATTGTTAAAAGAACTTGCTAGCACATATACGTTTAATTTCCAACGTCGTTTGACAAACTTATTCAAAATCTACATTAGTTAAAACATAATATTTTGTCTCATTCGATCTTATATGACAGCTTACTTTACCGGGGTACCCGTTACAAGGGATAACATTTATTAATGTACCCTTTAACTTAGTATTTGTTTAAACTCAGAGCAGATGTACAATATGAATCACCTATCAGCGGCGAAATCCTTTAAAAGCTCTCGCCCGAGCGCCGCAAGTTGGCTCGTCTCGTGAACATCGAGTATCTCTTGTATGTAATGACAACAGCGACGCAGGAGTGGCAGCGCCGCCCGTCCACAGTACACTCCCGCCAACAACTCTTTACACAAAACAAATGGTTACAGTTCAAGATGCAATACATTGACTTTGTTGCAAAAGTTGATCAAGTAGTTTCACGCCAAATTACCTCCGAAATAATGCACGACTTGTGTGAGAAATGTGTATGTATGATGTTAAAAATACGAGTAGCTGGATAAATAGGTTCGTTAACGTGAGCGCTGCTTGTTTTTTTCTGTTAATTTTATAACATTAGTATCAAATTGTCTCTTTAAGTAAAAATCTTAAGATTAACTCTTTGCCGATATTTGATTTAACTTAACTGTGGTAACATAAGGTTGGTAGATGTACAAAGTAGGATCGCTCTTCCGTCATTGTGACAGTAGGTTTGCAGCACAGTACACAGCAGGTACAAATCCTACGCTACGCCGCATACGTCGTTGGTAACGTCCCCCCCTCTTGCCTCGCCCTCCCCTCGCCCCGCTCGAGATCACTCCTTTTGAGTTTGCTAATAGCTATTTGTTTTATCTTCATGGATTGATTAGGCCTAAAAAGGCGGTTCCCAAAAACTCTGACACTAGAAGAATATGTGATGCAAAGTGCATAGCACGCATTACATCACACGAAAAGTAAGTAAGTTATTTCGTTGTAACATGATAGAGATTACTTATAAGTGCAGTAGATGTTAATTTCTTACGGATTAAAACACAAAATGCTCAATTGATTATTTGTATAACTTACTTAAACATTTTTCAATGCTTTTATCAAAACTGGTTTAGGAAATACCCTGAATCTCTCTTAATTACTAAATATAGTATATAAAATAACAAACTGTACAAAACCTATAAAACGTGTTTGACTTATTTACCATTGTTCCTACCCCCACGAGCCTCAGTCTCATATCTACCAATAATTGTGGTGTCTACAAATATTTCACGTCGGCGTCGGTAATTGCCGCCCTCGTGTACAAAGGGAACTAAACAAAATAAAACCTCCTGCTAATGTATGCACCCCGCGCTCACGACGGAGTTACATCTCGATGCCACCACCGAGGGAGCTTACAACTGACGATATGACGGGAAGAAGTCGGGCTGAGTCTGATGTCGTAAGGAATAACAACTGTAGGCGTATATAGGATTAGTAAGTGTCAAGCATTAAACGACAATCCATATTCACAGCGGCAAGACGGCATTTCGGGGTAAGAAACGTCTGGACGCTTGATGGCAACATCTCAGTGAAGCTGGCTGTTGGCATTCGTCGGGTTGGTTCTATGGAGGAACTTGATCAACTTGTTGCTGATTTTCCTGCTAGTGCCGAAGAGGTGCGGCCCTGTATTGCTGCGGACACCGGCAAATCCGAAAGACCGAAGCGCATCACCCGTCGAAGATAAACGTTATTAGGTATAACAATTTATAGAAGTCTAGTTATTTAGTTGCATTCTGTCCTTTCACCCTCATTTTTCAATAATAATTGTTTATATTTTTCACTTTGTGTATACGTTTTGAAGGCTGCTTATTCTTTGACTTTGAGCGATGACAGATAGACATGCTCTGTCAACTGTCAACGTAAATGTTGCCACTTTATTTTCTGCTATTTTTTTATAGGGTAATTGCTTTTTTTTATCGTTGTACCTTATGTTGTTATTTACTTGAACCTATAAATTGTTATTCTCTCTCCTTCAACTGGCAGGTCGGTTAGTGTGTAGTATAATCATAAAAATATATATTTATTAATTTGTTTTTGTATATAATATTTTACAGATATACCCATTTATAGAAGTACCTTATATAGTATCAATATTTATTACCATATATTGTTTATTTATATTATTGTATTGTATTTAAATTATATACCTATGTCTGATGAGGAATATTTATCTTCTGATAATCTTTCTTTCTTCTCGTGTTCCAGTTACAATGATCAAGAAACTCTCGGCCAATTAATCCTCAAAAAATTCCCCACACAATTAAATTTAAATATATGCCATATCAACGCGCAAAGCATTGTTCCTTCATACTCTGAATTACTTGACACATTCTCAGAAACTAATGTTCATGCAGTTTTAGTCTCAGAATCATGGTTAAATCCTAATCTCCTTTCAACATCTTACGGGCTACCAGGATTCATTCTTATACGCAATGACCGAATCGGTGCGAGGGGTGGGGGTGTTGCTATATACCTACGAAGCAACATAAAATTTAAAATAATTCTTAAGTCTTCACAACCTTACTCAGCATCGGCTGAATTCCTTTTTATTGAAGTCGATCTAAAAGGTGTTAAAGCAGTTCTAGGGGTCGTGTACTGTCCTAATGATATTGATTACTTTTCTGATTTAGAATCTGCTCTCTCACCGATCAGTTCTGAGTACGCACATCATGTCATCATGGGTGATTTTAATACCGACCTTTTAACTGAGGACAATCGTTCTCGTAAGTTAAAGGCACTAGTAGAATCGGTAAGTTTAGTCATTTTACCTAGCGAAGCTACTCATCACAACCTTGACAGCCCTGATACTTTATTAGACCTAACATTTGTTTCTTGTCCTAATAATGTAGCAACTTACGGGCAATTATCAGCACCAGGGTTTTCCAAGCATGATCTGATATATTTGGGTTACAAAATTAAGCCACCTAAGCATAAGCCAGACTCCGTTGCCATGCGCTGTTTCAGAAATTTAGACGCTGTTGCTCTTAATCATGATGCCTTGTCACTTGACTGGAATTCTGTTTTAGCAGCACCTACAATCGACGAAAAAGTACGGCTATTTAACACCAACGTAACACAGCTTTTCAATATTCATGCACCCGTTAGAAACGTAAAACTAAAGAAACCACCGGCGCCTTGGATTACAGACGAGGTTCGTCAGGCTATGGTGCAGCGGAATCGGTCGTATAATAAATATATAAGGAATCGATCTCAGGATACTTGGGAAACCTTTAGATTGGCACGCAATCGCTGTAATCAGATGGTAAGGGTAGCTAAACGCCGACACATTCACAATAATGTCCTCAAGTCCTCCTCTGTTGATGTTTGGAAATTTCTAAAAAACTTAGGTTTTGGGAAATCTTCTAATAACATAGGCAGCTTTCCTTTCCCTTTAAATGACTTAAATCAACATTTTGCGTCCTCCACCAATATTGGACCACTTGATTTAGGTTGCACATTAAATTACCTAAAGAATATGTCTCCATTTTCATCAAACTCTTTTACCTTTTCTCCTACTTCGGCCGATGAAATTCGCAAGGTGATAAGCAATATTAAATCGAAAGCCATAGGTGCTGACGATATTGGTAAGGTGATGATAAGTCATATACTCGATATTGTTTTACCAGTTCTGACCCACATCTTCAACACTTCACTGACTACAGGGGAATTCCCTCAAATATGGCGAACCGCTTATGTTCGACCTATTCCTAAAACGCCCAATCCTCTTCTTCCTAATGAGTTTAGACCAATATCTATCATTCCTTTTCTGTCCAAAATCCTAGAGTCCATTGTTTTCTCCCAGCTATCTAAATTCGTTTTAGATAATAACCTTTTATCTCCGTTCCAATCTGGCTTTAGATTGGGACACAGCACCACTACTGCCCTTCTTAAAATTCTCGAAGATGTCAGGGAGGGTCTTGAGGGGTCACGATTGACAGTACTCGTCCTTATTGACTTCTCCAACGCGTTCAATGTGGTCAATCATGACATCCTTTTAAGCGTTCTCTCACTTTTGCCGGTTTCATCGGTTGAATTGCGATGGTTTCAATCCTATCTTCGTGGGCGTCAGCAACAAGTTCGTATTGGTCAGGAATCATCCAACTGGTGCGAACTAACTGCTGGTGTTCCACAAGGCGGTATACTCTCTCCTCTGTTATTTTCATTATTCATTAACCTCCTAACTTCCCACTTCAAATGCCCTTATCATCTTTATGCGGACGATCTGCAACTTTATTCGCACGCTGATGTTAATAACATTAACACCGCAGTAGCTGCCCTAAATTATGATTTGGCCTCGTTAGCAGCATGGGCAAAGAGCTTTGGTATTCCTGTGAACACAAATAAATGCCAAGCTATAGTCATAGGCAGCTCTCGTCGACTAACAATGTTGGAGCAAATAAGTGTGCAAAACCTGACTTATGATGGAACACTAATACCATTTATTTGCGTCATTAAAAACCTAGGTATTTATGTAGACAATACTTTGTCCTGGACTCATCAAGTTGACATGATTTGTGGAAAGGTCACTGCTTCGCTACGCTCACTATACAGATTCAAAAACTTCCTGCCCATTTCCACCAAAATTCTCCTTGTCCAATCCTTAATAATCCCAATACTCGACTATGGTGATGTCTGTTATTCAGACATCACGCAAGAACTTCTTAGCAAATTGGATCGCCTCCTAAATAATTCAATTAGATTTATCTTCGGTCTGAGAAAATACGACCATATTTCTGAGTATCGATCAAAACTTAATTGGTTACCCATTTCTAAAAGACGTGACGTCAGACTCCTGTGTACTCTTTTCAATATTTTAAACAATCCGTTTGCGCCGGAATATCTTAAATCTAGATTTAGATATCTCGGTTCCGCTCACCACAGAGACCTGCGTTCTCGCTCTGAACTCACCTTAGAAATTCCTTCCCATCATTCCGATTTTGTCCATAACTCCTTTACCCTTAAAAGTATACGACTCTGGAACTCTTTACCTCTTATCATAAAAAAATCGCCTAACAGGAACAGTTTTAAACGTTTTTTACGCGAACATTTTTCGTCATGACTTAATTTAAGTACCTACTATAGTCATTGATATGTATTGTTTTATATTTTCCTATTATAATTTTATATTACATATGTATAGGTATGTAAATGTGTGTGTTTATATGTATACATATATATATATATATATGTATATGTGTGTATATATTTATATTATGTATAAGTATATATGTCTTAAAATATGTATGTATTTAATTTACTTATATTATTTTATTTTATTTAAAACCGCTATTGTTTTTCTCACTTTAGCCAAATGGTTGACTGGGAGAGAATGCCCATGGGCATTAAGTACGCCATTGTACAATAGTACTATAAGTTTTAAATAAATAAATAAATAAATAAAAGGCAATCTTCAAACTAATGTTAAGTCACGTTGGATAGATCAGTTGCATTTGAGAAAAAGTTGAAATGTTTCGGTTTTTTTTTCGCAATTTTTGCAAAACAAGCTGTAAGTTTCAATGTAAATTAACGTTAAGATGTCGGTAATATTGCCTCATAATCTAAATGTTATGCGGGGACTCTTTCTAGCCATCTTCTAGCTGAGATTGATCAGCGGAGAGATTCTGTAACTTTCGAGTGGCATAAACTACTATCAAAGAACCTCAAAATTCCATTATTTGTATGGAAAAATGTACATTTTGACGTTTACTCTCATAGCAGTGATGACAATTTGAGTTACAGAATCACCCCGTGACTGGCTCTAACCCGTTATTTAACCCTTTATAATAGACGATACCATTTGCCCATAGCTTCAAAGGCATAGTGCAAAAGTATTTAAAATCTGCTCCGTGGTACCAGCGAGATTGGACATTACCCCAAACTGAACATCCAAAGCCACAAGCCATATTCATATTTAACGATTAGCAATCTTAGCTTTTGTTACTGACAGAGACAAAGCATATTTTAGCTTGTGTAGGTGTAAAGTGCAATTATAAATATGGGGATCAATCTTTATTTAAATTTAGAGTAAGATTTGACGACTTTGTAGTAACAGCACTAAAAACATTACAAAGTACTGACAAAAAAACAAAATTTAACTTACTTCGCCGAAGGAAGTGAAGCTCTTTTATTCTTTGTTTGCAACTTTCCTTTGAACATCTAACCTTACTGTCAATAATGTCACATTTTCCGCCTTGTGTGCATCGTGTAGTGTAAACGTCTCCTGCAGTAGGTATGTATGTGGTAGGAGCAGCAAACATCGCCGCGAGCGCCGCATTAGCATACCTCCGACCACCCCCGCCACGCCGGCACACCCACGGCCGCTCCTCGCAATGAAACAATACCATGTACTTCACCGATTCATACGAATGCTTGTAGAGAAGCAAATAAATGAAATGATTTTATTTCCCCAGACCAAAAATACAGACTTTTTATACTACAGATTTATATTAATGTGAAAGTTTCGTAATCAGACTCAGAGATTCTTCAAAAGCAGGTGTATCGCACTGGTTCGAATAGAGATTTTCTAGAAACAGGGTCCTGTGTGCCTGCCTTTTAAGTGTTTTTCACTATGAAAGGCATACGAAATGTAAACTATTTAAGGTGAGTTTCTATTGAATGTGTCCTATCAAATACATAAGGCACTTCTCTAGATATTTATTTAAAAACTTTAAACACTATCCAGTGTTCACGGGTGGCCGCCGAAAACCTCACAACATGCTTCTAACGTAAAACAAAACACCAACCGTTGTATTTTTAATATTTTCAAAGCGTCAAGGGTCAGCCGGGTCGGGTCGAAGTGCTTCAAGAAAGAATGTGAAAGCAAACAGAGCAGTGTCAAGGTGCGCGGAGGCAGCCTGCGCGGGAGTTGAGAGATGAACTACTTGGGATGTTTGCAGACTGATCCAAACTGTTACTTGAAGACCAGCCAGCTCTTGAACAAGTTGTAAAGTAATGCTGATGTGTTTAGGTAAATATTTAAAGCTAAACTTAATTTGCAATCCGTGGGATAATTATTTTCCTATTTTTGGTAATGCCTTAATGACTTACAGCAAAAATAATCCGGATAGGGGCCCAATTATCACTTGGCGCCCTAGCGATGTGAAATATACTTTACGACCTATTTGTACTTACCAAATCTACAAAATAAGGTATCAAACACGAGGGTCGTTTTGGAGGAGTGCGACCAAAACACCGCAAAACGAGTTTTATTTTAAATTAGATTCATCAGACTAACATTTTAGGATAAATTATAAACTAAGGAACCTATTTGCAAATCGTTATAATGGCGAACCTTACACTAAACCTACATTTTTACATCTGCTACATTAGGTACCATGGTCTTCGAGGACTGTAAAGGTTAATAGCGTCGTTGTGGTGAAGTCCTCCATTACCCCGGTGTGTGTCGGGCCATCCTCGCTTCCATTGTGTCGTGTTTGTGTTGAGCATGATATGTAACCGGAGCCGCGCGCCCGCTATTGTCTCTGCTCTCCGCCACATATACTCCAGCGATCTGTTTGGTTTACCTTCCGACGTGTCTTTTGTTTTTGAAGATTTGTTTGTCAAGAGATCGAGTTTTATTAGATGGGTGTAAGGAGGGTTTTATGGAAAATGTTAGAGTATGTTGAAGTAGGTAACGTGAAATGCAAGTTGTGCTTAGATTACTGGTCAGCTTTGTAGGATCTAAGCTTTCTATAGTGTTTACACCCATTGGCGTAAACCATCAATATCCAACCACCTATATCCAATATTAGGATCAGATATCTAACACAAACGCAATGACGAATTTAATAACATATCTACCTATAACAAGAAAAGCTACCATTAAAACATTTAAATGTATATCTACAAAACATCGTTGAGCATGAAACGTTATTAACAACAACAAATAAAAAACTTAAAACAACTCCGCAGTTGTTTATTTAGTAATTTCTACTATTATTCATTTAAACACCTAAATTTAAAAGAACCTCTAAAGCATTTAGTAAAGTACACGCGCCAGCAAAACACTCTAAACAAACTTATTAAAGCAATCTATGACAGCGTTTTAAAAGGAAGCACAAATAAAAAAAGAAGTCTAAAAACTTTTTTTTCTAAGATACATTTTTCTTAAATAATGCAGTCAAATTCTGTTTCCTTGGTGCGCAGTTCTTAATGATAATTACGATATTGTCAATGTTTGACTTTGCATTGATCATCTGATTTTTATTCGTATTTAATTATGAATAAACCAAACACTTAACCTGCTTAAGATTTGTTTTGGTATGTTTATAGCATACGACTATTTTTGAATACATATTAATAAAGTTAAGGTAAGTAGAGTATTGTCTATAGCTGTCTGTGAGTTGACATACACCAGTAATGTGCAAGTGCATACCAATTAATTTTAACTCGACTGTTTTTGACGAATCGAGTTTAAATTAAAAAGTTTAGATAAAAGCAATTTTATTTGGGTAGGTACTTGCTTATTATTCTACCGATGTTATTTAAAAAAAATCAATTAAAAATTGTACAATAAGTACATGAAATGGTCAAAAACCCAACCAATTTTCAAAAGTTTTTTGACCGACGATAGACTAATAAAGATTGGTACCTAATTGCTGTCGTAGCGCAGAGATCGGAATGTTCAAATATTTAGGCAAACTGTCGTGTAGGTTGACTCCCGCTGGTTGAGAACGATCCCCGACTACCCACACTTACGTAACGAGCGAGCCCGCGGCGCGCGCACTAGCTGCCGACACCGTGTACCAACAAGCGCTGTTTGTGTGTTTGCTCATTACTATTTAGAAATATTTAATATTGTGGACACAATCGTGTTTAGAGAAGAACTACTTACCTGATTTTTATATGAATTCCTCAACAATAATATCGATGGGAAAGCAAATAGGGTAGAATGAGGCAACATAAACAAGTGTGCATTGTCGTTGTAGAAACGTCACTGTCAGCCGACCGCGGCCGAACTAACACGACGAGAACTTAATGTCACCGGTATTTAGGTGCCCTGTCATTGTCTATTGTTGAAGCTACTTAAATTATAGGCAATTAAAAGGAAGTTTAGGAATTAACTTAGTTGGATATTTTTGATTTTGGAACTGTAACATCACACGCAAATAAAAGGGTTTATGAATATCAAAAGTTTTTAAAAGGATTGTAGGTAAATCTATAAAGTGCTATATATTTTCGAGGGTAAGCAAAAAACAAAGCGACACCCATATCACATCGTAACAGGGTGTCAATCCACTAAACTATTTCAACCAGTCATCTAAATAAACATTTGACAGAACGGCTTTCAAAATAATCTCCTAGTCTCAGTCGACGGAGTTTGTCTCCATTGTATAGGATACAAAGTCAACACTCGACTGCTTCTACGAAACTCTTTATACCTCGTCTACATTTCAAACCATCGCTGTTGTGAATACGCGCTCACAATGATCCACGTTGCATGAATCATATTTATTTCAACATGCGTGGGATTCGACAATATTGGTGATAAAACAAACATGTTTTTCTGGTGGAAGATTGATCGAGTAAAGAGTGGTTAACATAATATTGTGTCGCGGGGCGGCGGTGGTCGCGGGCGACGGTCGCTGGTCGCTGGTCGGTGGTCCGCGTGGATGTAACAAACACTCGACCAGTGCGAGCGATTTGATTGCGTTATTGTTGTGCCGACCCAACAAATATTTATGTTAATGCACACATTATATGATCATGACATATTGTTAATACGTAACCTAAGTACTTATCGCTTTTTTGTAATTTGCCATGAAGAACATTAATGAGTAGCATTGAAATTGATTACTATTGCAATATTCATAAAGAAATAATTTCAATGTTAATAAATAATAAAACTCTGTGTTTCACAAAGGTATCTATCTAATCATTTTTTTGATAATTTTAGCTACTTTGCAAGTTGTAGTTGTTGGCTAATAATAACCTAATTTAAAAAAAGTTTGTGGACTGTAATTGTCTTGAGTGATTGGGGGGTAAAAAAGCCATCTCCGGTACGGCAAACCCAAAAGAAGAAATGAATCGACTGACCTGGCTTTCTGGAACGTCCACCACCAATATCGCCATCACTTCACAATTCTGAAGGCCCCTCCACTTCTTCTTCTTTAACGGATTTAAAATTAGTAGCCGCCTTTTCTCTCATGTAAAAAGTCAAAATGAAGTTTTGTCATTGACAGCTCACTGACAATGTAGGCAGATTATTGAGGCACATGCATTCGTACCGGCACTCAGCCTATCAAACTTCCCTCAATCAGCTAATACGGATACCATACCAAACAGTAGTTATGAAACTGATAGGCAAGGAAATAATACCATAATTCCTTAATAAAATGTAAAAGTACTATTCTTAAATTTCATTAAATGTTATACATGCTCTGTGTAATGTACACTCTTTTCTACACTACAAAGTTTATGTACCTAACCACTCAGCAATATTCTCCAATCTCAAATGATAATTTCTTCAAATTTTACAAAACAACTTATGATATTGGTATATAAATATTATTGTATAAAGTAAATTAATCTTGTATAATTATTGTAGTTCGTCAAACAACAACAATATTCTCGTGTTGATTCTTTGGCGGTAAAAGGGGAGATCTCCCAGTGCTAGACAGGACACGGGTCTAGGGCCAAGCGGGGCCACTGAGATGATTTCAGAAGTCGTATATATAGTAACTGCGTTTGAAATTTTGATAGCGCGTAATAGGATTTGTATGCGTACCGCCGGGAAGGAATGTTGGCGACGGTCAGCGCCATCTATGTCGCCACACCAGCCCCCTCCGAAGACCGGAGGTCGGATCTAACCTATAAGCCATATCGGTGAGTCGGGATGAGGTGGCTGAGGTTGTCCGTGTTGCGCTCCTGTACCTACTACGCTGTCCACGGTGAGTCGGGATGTGCGGAGGTGTTGTGGTGGCTAGGATTCAGGTTTCGTGATCTGCACGATACGTATGAACCCTACGACCGAGCTGCGGGACTGGGGCGAAGAGAGGAATGCCGACGCCAACATTAGATCACGTCGGGGTCACCAATTTGGCGGTAAAAGGGGAGATCTCCCAGTGCTAGACAGGACACGGGTCTAGGGCCAAGCGGGGCCACTGAGATGATTTCAGAAGTCGTATATATAGTAACTGCGTTTGAAATGTTGATAGCGCGTAATAGGATTTGTATGCGTACCGCCGGGAAGGAATGTTGGCGACGGTCAGCGCCATCTATGTCGCCACAATTCCTTATCAAATTAACTGTCAAGCATCTAGTCGTCCCCGGACTTCCTCTCGCCACAATTAAACGTGTCCGCGCGAGCGACGCACAATGCCCGTGCGCATCGATACACTACATGCGGCGCTGTGGGAACAACACGAGCCGTGTTGCTGGGGACATATGAGGGATGAAGACATTACCTAAAAATATAAAGTAAATAATAACATTTTATGTTTTAGTTGGCACTGCGATAAGGCAGGCACGAGGTTTGGTTAGTTGTCAATAAATTCTAAGTAGCTTCTAATAAGATCAAATATTTCCTCTCCTACTGTAATAAAGGACATTAAGCTAAATATTTGATTTTGCTATCATTTTTTTTTATCAAAACATAACACATTACCTGCGAATCCTGCGATGTTTACTCATCCGTTAACTCGTAAAAAAAAATGGCGCTGCAATGCAAACACGACGTTAATATTTCTGCCGAGCAAATAAACGCAATTGTTTGACGTCTCCTTAATTGGAGACCTCACACTTTCTCGTCAAACACTGCAGGCTGTGTTTGTTTGTGTGCGCTGGTTGCTGGAGCGGGGGTTCCGCGAAGGTGTGCCGCGAGCGCGAATCCCGGCCACTCACGCGCAGCCAGTGTTTGTATACCCGAGTGTGTGTGTGGGGCGAGGACCGCCATGATCGCATTGATAGGACGAGTCAACTATTAATACCAAAAAAAAAGAGTCGTTGTAAACTGTTAAATTAGCCATTACTAAAATGTAGTTTTGCTGTGTTAAAAATATTTTTATTACCTACTTCGGCGGATTTAATTGAGATTCTTAACTGAAATAGTCCGATCAAGTTAAATATTCGAAGATACATATTGATACACTGTTGTAGATTATTTTATGATCTACTATTCTTGTCAAGTTATATTTATGATAAAACTTACCGTTTCGCAGAAAATCGCGAAAAACTCATTTTTTTTAACTTTGACCTTGAATAAAAAAAATTCCATACAGGGGAAAGATGGGGAACTTTCAAATTTTATTTTTTATCATACTTTTAACAATCCTACCGATTTTCAGCTTGTTGGGACTTTTTGTTTTGCTTTTCTTATAATTTGGTCTAATTAGACCGGATTAAAAAGCAATCATCGTAAACTTTGTTTTGTATAACATTACATACATTGATATTAAAAAATCTACCTAAATAATGAATCAACTTACCTATCATGTGAGGGATATGTACTTAAATGTACCGAGGTACGGTTTGAAAAAAAAAACAAAAGCATATTTATACAGAACAGTCGCTTTTCAGCAATATTAGATTTTTAAGTAGGTTCTTGTTATACCTATAGGTATACTTAGTTATATTGATATGCGAAGACCTCTAGTTTGCAGATAAGCATACCTATTAGTACCAATTACCTATAGTATGAAATCACATACTTAAATTTATTGTTTAGGGATTGAGAGCCGTTCATTGCTGTGTTTATAAATTATTTTGACCCTTTTTATAACTTAAAATAAAAAACACTCTTAAAGCTACCTACTTACCGGTGTTTGTAACGTATTTCTCTCAGTAATCAACGATGCGAGGCGTCGAAGCAGCCACCGCTAACAATGCCCGCCCGAGGCGACGTTCACAAGAATCATGAATTAACATTCGCTACCAAAACACAGTCGTCGAATCATTCAAACATACAATGTTATAAAAATAATAGCGCGAGGGTCGCGGCGGGGGCTATTCTGATTGCGCGCCGATGTCGACGCATTAACACCTAATAGGCGGCGCTTTTGTGCGGACGCACTTCCACCCAAAATACTACACTTTCCTTTTTACTGTTTATTGTTATCGTTTGTTTCGAAGCGCAAACCGTCCGGCGACAATGCGCCAGTCGGTGCGGCTCGATGGACGCTTTCAAGTGTCGAAAAGCGATAATTTGCTTCATTCAGCGGGCCGCTGGTCGGGTAAAAGTCGCCCTTTGTCGCTATTGGGAGCGTTTAGAGCGGACAATTCGCGAGAGTGGGCGCGATTGGGCGCCGCGCTCACGTCCCACTGCGCGCCTAATGGAGGCCAACGTGTTTGGAAACCTTTTACCCGCGACTACCTCACTGCATCCCTTGGACACATAAGAATGACCACTCTAAATGTGCCACGATTTACTGACAACACTTTTATCTGTGCAAAAAATTAACAGAATTTTATTACTTGACCAGAATCTTAAAAGTGCTTGCTCTGTTACCAATCCGTTCATTATCTTCGGAGTTTGTCTTCAGTAGCTCAAACTTTTTTTTGGGTCGGATTCGACCAATTAAATCTTCCTGTTTTAAGATAATCAAATTTAAAAGACATCAATATTGTTCATATTGGTCTGCAAAATATAATATGTACCTACGCATAATATTATATTTTGCAGGGCACCTTTTGTAAAAACCACACTCTTACTTAAATAGTTATTAATTAAGCTCTATATCTAACTAAATCTTTTGTTTAAAGCGTAAGCTAATAACTTTAAGATCTCTCAAGTTAGTTGCAAGTAACTCCATTTCCTAGATGTTCAACACACAGACCTGCAGTGACCGTGCCTCCACCGCGTCGTGTCGCGGCTCATCTCAACAAGACGACGACGTGTAGCCGGCGTGTGACCACTAGTGGACCACGACTCGTGGCGTGTGGAATTGCATTACTACAGGTTCTTCGAAACTAATAGTTTTAGCAATCTTACCTAGTTTTGAACTGACTAGTTTAGAACATGTTGAATGAATAAAAAAAGAATATTTTTTTTTTTTTACTTAAGCAGGTGGTTCTTATTTTGTTTGTAATGAGATTCTAATCCAACTCTGCATCTGAATATTTCCATACTTTAGTTGGTTTGTCCAGCATTCCCACACTCCCGTCCCCTCGAGCAGATTCCCGTTGCGCCCTTAGTTCATACGAGACAATCTTTGCATCTTATCCTTGATGTTAACATTCGCATACGGTCTATGGATGCAACATCGCACATGACCTACACAGCAACTATTAGAGCCCATTTCCATGCGTCCTGGCGCCGCGCTGCTGACTCGATTACCTGCCGCCTTGCCGCCGCCTGCCGCGTGCAACACCGCCCGCTGCATGCAACACGCCGCCTCAAACACATGCAACCTGCAGCCCGGCACATCCAAACTACATTTACATAACTTTGCAGAATGGGCGGCCGCTGCTAATCACCGAGCGCCGGCTCGCATCGTGCTTACAAATTGAACCAAGAGTTGCTTTGCTATGTTGTCTTTGGACTTTGTATGTGTATTCTTTATTTCAAGTAATATTTAATGATTTGAGTCAAGGAAGAAGTTCGTTTACACAATTTACTTGCGCATGATACTAAAAAGTAGTAAAAGTATTATATTCGGAATAGTATTAAAATATCAATAGGTAAGCATAGTGATTTACATTTTTATTCAACGATCTAGTTACTCTGAAATCTAAAGCTTTGTGCCAAATGACCCATCTTCCATATGTAGGAGACATTACATGATTATTTAGCAGGTAGAGGATTATTGAACTAAAATAGGAAACATGAATTGACACTTCCATTAATCGTATCAGGATGTGAAAGTTCCCAGCGATTTAAAGCAATCCAAAGTCACTTATCAACACCAAAATCATACATAAGAAGAACTTATCTTAAATCGTTTCACAGCTTTACACTAAATAGTGCCACACAATCCTATCTTGTAATCCGAGTTAATCTATAATCCACATTGCAGGACACAATTCTGGAACAAAATAAAAACAACTTTTTTTAAACTTCAAGAAAAAATATTGTAAGACGCGGAAGCAGACAAATCATCCTTAGAGAGAACATCTAAACATGGTGTTTGTGTGTTTAGTAGATTACTGACAACCACAATGTTGGGTTAGAAGTGATAACAAGGAGGCACCTTCCGGCTTGGACACTTGCCATTCACGAGACTGATGATGAATTTAAATATGTTTCGCATTAAATACTTACTTTAAAACCATTGCTGATTTTGTTAGAGCTTGGAAGCTTATAACTAAGTTAAAAAGGTTCGATTACTAATTTAAAGTATTTCGTACGAATATTTCCTTGAAATTATGAAATAACTTTGCAAAAATTAGTTAACAGTTATATCGTGTTAAATAACATTTAGTTCCGCGATTGGTATCTTCTGTGAAAGATACTTATATTCACTAAGATTCGGTTAATGAAGTCGTCTGGAATACTTAAATTATCGTTATTAGCATTTGTAGCAAATGGATAAAAATAATTTTGTTCCTTCGCACCCACAGTAGGTATAAAATATCAACATACTAGGCGCTTATTAATTCAAACCTAAATAACTCATAAAATATTGTAAATGTTTTGTGATAATTAAAGATTGTGTTTCATCGATGTAGCACAAGAAAATACCAAAATATAAAACTTAGTGACACCTGTTTTTTTTAAAGTTATCTTAGTTGGATACGGATTGAAGGTAATTAATTGGTTGAACAATTCACTACCTACCTACGTGTTTACTAGATATCCGTATGATAGTGATAGGTATCAATTCATGGCGAAAAAATTTATAATTTTAATTAATGAGTAACACTAACCTGCATATCTGATTATTTTTAGTTTCATACCTATAAATTCTTCGTTGTTTTATTTAATTTCAATGGTTTTTAGGTACTTGTTATCTTATATTTTTTTAAAGTAGTTATTTTGTGGCTTCCTAAACTGGTTTTGGAACTATTCATTTTATGTAACTAGGATAATTCTATAGGTATTCTGAATGTTTCCCCAAATAAACAAATAAATTAACAGTGCCTCTGCGTTACTGCAGGTTGGCCGTCAATGAAGCAAGTAAAAAGATCGCGCGCGTTATCTAAAATGTAATCACTTAAATCAAAACTAATGACTAACATAGGTAAAGACCACCCACATACACTTTCCTGCTGGTATTTACTCAACAACAAGTGTGTTTTGATCACACTTAAGTAGTTCATTTCTGCGAAAAACAATTAATTTAGACAATAGCAGGAGTCGTGGGAACTGTTTGGAAGCTCATTAGCTGCTCGGCTTTAGAGATAAGTTGCGCTAATAACTCGGTTAGTCACTACAATAGGCAAAAATGTGTTTAACAAAAAAACTTTTGTCTATTTACCAATCCAAACCGTGAGTCATAGATTATAATACCCACTAAAGTGCCTATCAGAAGGAGTAAACTTGTTTTGCGTTGAAAAATTAATAAATTTGAGGGTAGAAATTGAAACTTTTTGTAATCGTTAAGTTAGGATGCTGTCGGTAAATAAAAGAATGTTTTCTTATAATTACAGTCTAATTTATTGAGTTATAGATTTGTCCAATGTTACAGTACAACTATTCCTAGTAAATAAACAATGTGACCGATAACAACGACGCTTAGACACTTTCCTCTAATATTTACAATTGTAGGACCTCTTTACACTCACTTGGTCGTTTTCAGACTTTATCATTAGTCACGTTAGCACTACGACGATCACCGCTCTAGGTTACCATAATAATATGAGAATTATAATTAAAATTTACAATAATTTACATCTATAAACTATCATAAAGTAGAAAACAATCAGATTAACAACGTAGAACACGTAAATTATCACAGCGCGTCGATCGAACAGGCGGATAGAGATCGACGCGCGCGCAGCCGCGACGCAGCGCGACGGAAGTAGGACAGGGGAAGATTACACGAACAGAAAGAAGAGAAACTGAAGTGGGTGATGCGGGCGGCGCCTAGGTGTCCGGTGGCGGCGAGGCGGAGTGGCGGCCGGCGGGCCGGCGCCGCAGCTGGTGCAGCAGCGCGGGGTCCAGCGCGCCCCACCACGGCAGCAGCGGCTCGTCCTCGCCCGCCTCCACGTCCACGTCCTCGTCGTCCGACACGCGGCGCCGCTTGTCGTCGTCGGGCGCCAGCAGCGACGCCACGTCGAACTGCCGCTTGCGCGCGGCCGGGGCGCGCGCCCCTCCCCACAGCGGCAGCGGCAGCGTGGGCGGCGGCGACGCGGGCGGCGGCGACGACGAGTCCTCGCCGTCGTCGTCCACCGCCAGCCCCATGTGCTTGCGGACCTTGCGCTGCGCTTTCCGTCGGCGGAAGTCGCCCTTGCGGAAGTCCTCCACGTTGGCCGGGTGGATCGCCCAGTAGTGGCCCTTGCCGTTGGCGGAGCGGCCCGCCTTCACGAAGCAGTCGTTCAGCGAGAGGTTGTGTCGGATCGAGTTGCGCCAGCCGGGGCCGCGCGACCGGAAGTACGGGTAGTTGTCGAGGATGTGCTGGTAGATGTCGGAGAGCACCAGCTTCCTCTCGGGCGAGCTGAGGATGGCCATCGCGATGAGGCCGATGTAGCTGTGCTGCGGCTTGGGCTCGTCGGGCGTCAGCGCGCGCTGCTGCAGCAGGGACATGGACAGCGCCAGCCGCGGGCCGTAGGGGTACACGGGCGGCGGCGGCGGGTACAGGCGCAGGCGCTCGGCCACGGCGTAGTGGTACAGCTGCATGCGGTAGTGGTCGAGCGCGGCGGCGGCGGCGGGCGCCTCCTTGGCGAGCGGCCACGCGGCCTGGTCGGCGCCACTGCACATGCTGGCGGCTGGAGTGCGACTGGCGGCTGGCCGGCGCGGGCCCGCCTGCCCGCGGCCGCCCCGCCCCGACCCCCCCGCGCCCCGGCCCCCGCCGCGACCCCACACTCCCCACTCCCTGTTTTTGTTTAGCGACGCCCCACTCGCGAGTCCTGCCTGCCTGCCGTGAAGTACCGATAAAAAAATAGTTTTTAAATTGTAATAATCGTTTATGATCCACTCGATTTGTATTTGCTTTAAATAATAAATAGAATATGCATATCTAATAATTTTGAAGAGTGTAAAAATTATGCATCGATAGCTAAGATGGACGCCAAAAAGCCAATTAAAACAATTTGCCTATAACTATATGTCCCAATAGTTAAGCACTGGCCTCCTTTTCGGCTCTTATTTATAATTTCAGAAAAATACCTAGGTATAGATTTACAATGCGTTTACGAATAAGTCCGTTTAATTCCATATAATGTTAAAACTTCATATAAAAGACATCAACGAGTTTTCATAATTAGAGCAAATTTAAAGTTCTTTATCACAAAGAATTTATATTTTTTTGCCATCGTTACATATCAAAAAGCGTTACAAATGACAACTTCGTAGCGAGTGCTTCCCTGTTATTTCACAGATATCACAACACACAACAAAACATTACTTCTCGGCTCCGGGTGCAACTGAGACAGCGATACTACCATATCAAATCATCATACGTGGGAAAAGGATAGAACGCTTTGCATCTGTTCTTGTACAGCTGCGAGGTCAAACGCTTATCGTTTCACGGTCGCGTCGCGGTTCGAAATCGGACCGTTTTGTGTTGGTGATAAAGTAGGTAATCGTTCGCAAGTGTAGAGTGAACAATGCATTGTTGTGAGCTATGAATGGAAGTAGGAAATAAAGGCAAGCCACGAGTGCGAGGAGGGCGACCGTAGGAGCCGGGGATGCAGTTCCCGCCCATTTAAATACGCCATCTTGTATATGTCGAGACGCGGAAAGCAGTGTTTCGAGGAATAAGCAAATTAGGGAAATATTTGCCCGTTTAGATGTAGACAATGGCGCTGTGGGAATCTCTTGCTACTTGACTATTGATTTTGTTTGTCGAGATGAATAATATTTGCTTGCTTACACTTATATTTTACGTTTGTTAAAAATAACTTATCTAATTTAGTTTTAAGCTGTGTTCGTATCAAAATGTATGTCAAAACCAAAGTAAAGGCTATTTGAAATAAAAACGTCAACATTTATTATCCTCATTAAACGTAAAATAAATAGGTAT
Source organism: Emmelina monodactyla (assembly GCA_916618145.1). Taxonomy (NCBI): domain Eukaryota; kingdom Metazoa; phylum Arthropoda; class Insecta; order Lepidoptera; family Pterophoridae; genus Emmelina; species Emmelina monodactyla. The sequence goes on along the minus strand of OU745314.1, from coordinate 10,078,505 downwards.
TTAGTATGATTGTCACGCGTGGTACAGCAGTAACAAGCCGCGGTCGGCGGGCGCCCGCGCCGCCGTCGACGACCAACCACCAACCAACGATGTTTGCATGGCGCGATCACAACCCGCTGGAATTTACAAACTATTTAAATGGCTGGGAAATAAACGGACGTTTTGTTTGGAATAATATTGGATACCTATAGGTGGGTGTCCGATTCCTATGTATCTACTGCTTGGAAATAGTTATAAAAATCTCCATTTTATTAGTTTTTCTTATATTGATTAATAATTTTTTTTTATACATAATTTCATTGGAAAAATTTGACGCTTACCATGATAACTTCATATGATAAATTTTGCTAACCAATTAGAACTACAGTCTATTCGCGTTAAGAAAATAGTGAGTGATCGTTGTCAGCCGGCCTGACAACGCGCCCCAGCCAATTAAAATGCTAGAAATTAAAAAGTCGAGTTCACAGTGACCAGTTGAAGTCTGACCTTCGAAGGAAACGGTTGTGGATTTTGCGTGACTTGTCCAACGATAAATTTTGAAAAAATGAATACTTCACCAATTCCAAAGAATAAAAGTCGATCAATAATCCATAGTGGAGAGAGACACATAATTTACAATGTTTATAAGTACTTTTAATTGTGTGATTTAAATGCAACTGTGGAGAGCATAGTCATAGAAACAGCAAGTGCATGTGGCATGTCCGAAAATACTGTTTATAAAATTATTATTTTTCTTTCGTACTTTTACTCCACTGTGAATACACCCTTATCCTGTAGTTGTCACTATTTTCTTAACGCGAATAGACTGTAGGCGTCTCCACTGATAAACAGTGGTTTTTCAATTAATTAAACATTGGTATGGTAACAAGTACCTACCTAGATACCAAAATTACAGTTACGTAGGTAGTCTTTTTGAATAAAAACATTTTTATTATTTTTGTAAAACACGGTTTTTTAATCACTCAGTCGTTTCAAAATTTACAAAAAAGTAATTTATTTGGTTTTTTTTTTACTGAGCAAACATTTAAACGATAACCTTATGTTTGTTATACAGTGATTTGGCATTTTAGCACGTTAAAAGATCATTAAGAACCTTTATCGAAGCAAAGATATTTCACTTATTTGGTAGACATTTGCGCGAGGAACAAACGTTAACAAAAAATATTATCTGCCTTATAACTTTCCCTGGATTTCATATAAATTTGAACCAACTTAAATGTCCTTAACTGTAAGTGAAATATTTCAAAATATGAAGGAGCTTTTCTTCGTTAAGTTCTCAGCATGATTGTTTAAACTTAAGTACAGTCATTCCAACATAAGCAGTGCTCTTGTGCCCAAGAAGGCGTTGCGTTCTCCTGCGCTATACCCAATACCTACTGAATAAAACCTATTTGTGCCAATTATACTCACCTGCCTACTTATAGCCGATTATTGAAATATATATGTGTAAGTGACGACTGTTTATATTCGTGATTATAGTAAGCTAAAGCCGCGATGTTATGCGTCTTAATAAACTGTTGACCGATAACTGTTGTGAATTAAAAATTACAGTAACAGATAAATTAGTATCAAAACATCCTAACTGTTACCGAGGTTTTAGCTTTAGTAGGATACTGAGACCGGCCATTAGTGACAGTTTTTGATACCGTTGACTTGACTAACCTACTGTCCCTTGACTTATAACTGAGAGTTAAACCAAGGTTTAACAAATATCTTTAGGTTTGTCGTCGTAATACCAAAAAATGGATTAATAGATAAACGTTATGCAAAGTTAAGTTTGAACTCTCTTCAAGTCCCGACATTTTAATAGTTATTTGATTACTAGCGTTGTTTTAATTATTTGAGAAAAATGACGATTGTTCGAAGCACGGGGGGCTCCTATACATGCTTATTTTACAACAACTCGTCACAATTTTACATCACACGATGTTTTTGATATCACATTTCAGTCATGTTCCATTTACAGTGGTTTTGAATAATCAAAGAATCAGTTGAATTTGAATAAATTCTGTATTATTCTCGAAAAATATTAGTAGTAAAATTGATTTAATGAATTGCAGTTGTGTGTAATTATAGATACATATAAATGTACCTACTTATTTAAGTGGGTAACTATTCTAATATTTTGAAAAGAAATGAAACAAAGCATAGGAACTTATATATTTTTGACATCCAAAATTTGAATTGGACATTTTTTACAATAAACAATGTAAGGTACAAATGTGAGCCCCGCGGAGTTTGAGGCGTGTCCGCCGACTGCCAACACTTTATATTACTTATAACTAACGATTGTTCACTAATAACACGACACGGAATCAACAAAGCATTACTTCGCAAACTTCCCTTGAATAAATAACAACCATCAAGTGTTTATAAATTAAATTCTAAAAGCAACGTTCTAAGAACACAAAAACTCAATATTTACGTCGAAACTTTGTAAAGAAGCGTTCAAACCTCTTATTTTCTTTCTCGAAGGAAAATTGATTAAATTAGAAACTTTGTATAGAAAACTGCGCAAAATATTTAGGCGTCACAAAGAGGTATAGCTGGAGGCGCCCCCCGGCGGTGGCGGTGGATAATTTCATGTAAATCGTTGCTCCCGTTGCGCCTGCGGGGTGGCGGCTCCGACCGGGTGTACACGATGTCGTGTAGTAAATACCACCATGCGAAGACAACGAGGTGGAAAGAAATAACGAGGAATGACTTACTTAGCAATAAGGTACACTTATAAGACATCATAAAAAGTTTAATTTATTACAAACGAGTAATTTGATAGATGAACTTCACGCAACTAGTACGTTGACTGTTAATACTATTTAAAAACTTTTACGATTTTTGGCCTTAACCACTGACTAACTATTATTATAATATTCTGACATTCATAAAGCAAGCCTCATTCACGGTCGTCCACCGACTAGAATAACGATGTTTCCAGTTTATTCTTCTATAGCGACAGCACCAAAGCCTATATATTGAAATCCCCATGTCAGCCCCAAGTGTAAGAGCCTGGTCCCTCGCGGCAAGTCCTCCACAGTCACAATTTGTTTATGTCTCCGCTACAACCTCACCAGCCACTGTGTACATATACACGAGGAATGCAATATACACGCGAGTATAGCAGCTATGTAGCAGGCATTACGGGTCGATATGGAATATGAGAGAAGACATTAGATGTTTCTGAGCGCGGAGTATTATAACTATACAATAACAAATAAAAATCACATCATATTGGTTTTAAAAGCAAGTTACCAATTTCGGTTTTAAAGATAGGTTAGGATTGCCGAGAGCACTACCTATGGTTCACGAGAAAGGAGCGTGTGATTGGCTCACGTCACACTAAGACTAGCATTGACTTTTTTAAGCCATTTGAAGCTTACTTTGGTAGTCTATGTTCTCCTTTGTAATGAAATTCCAAGTGATTAAAGCTAAGCATGAACTTATAGCTTCAATCTTAAAAATAAAAAAAACGTTGAAATACTTATAAGGAAAAGATTTAACTATATTTAAGATTGGTGCTTAAACCACAGATAAAATGTTTCTTGTTGAATAAAATTAATCTAACTATTGAAAAATCAGACGCAAATCTCAGTATAAGACCTACTTAAATAGGGGCTTACAAGTATTTGTGTGGAAATTAAAGCTGAGCTCGTATCAGAAACCTTAAGACGTAGAAAACCCGCAAATAACTAGAAACGACATCGTCTGAGCGCGGTCCCACGGGACGACACAGCCTAGACACATACCAACCAAATATAGTAGTTGCCGACAGCGTTGAACTCTTTCCTAGGGAGCGTCCCTGCTCTGTGTCGAAGCCATAGTTATTTGGATCACAGCGAGGGTCGTAATACTCTTATTTAAGGATAATCCTCCGTCTCGGGGCGATTCGTCGATGAATTCTGTAAGTTGTGCGTTCAGTCGACGTGATCGATGCGGTGCTACGCGCTACGACGTAGCTGCACCATGGACGAGGAAAAGAATTCAACGAGCAATTATAACTCGTATTTTGATATTACCTAATATTTTGATACTATCTAAATAAATGTGATTCGTTTCTATTAGATTCATAGAAATTAATGTTATAAACTAAGTCTGTATAAGTAGGTATTATAACCTTGTATGATTAACATTTAAATAGATTTTTTAATGGCTAACAAAGTATGAACATTCATTGTAAAACTTGGTATCAAAATCATTATTTGCTAAGGTTTCCCTGCACTTCAATAAAATGAGAACATCTTAAAAGATTTAAACCCTTTTCAATAGGAAGACGTATTTATGTTTTGTATGTGTATGTTGTTTTCGGTTGTCTCGACATTTTCCGAGAGGGTGTGCGCGGGGGTGGGGCCGGTGCGGGGCGGGCGGGGAGGGGTGTAGAGGGGTGCGGGGGGCTAATTACATCCAACCACCGCCGGGAGGCCCCCCTCGGCTAGATTTCTATACCTACCGCGCTGTAGAGGAAAATGTTTGTGGCAACACTGAATAAAGATGTTTTCACTTCTTTACAGACTTGACTTGTTAAAAGCTATGTCATTATTGAGTGGATGCTAACAGGTAAATAATTAAACGTGTGAATTTATAATATAACGATGGTAGATCTTTTGAACTTTATTACAAGCAAATTCTTAGCAAATTGCCTCAAAAACCACTTAACACCACAAAATCATAAGTGGCTACTAAATACCTGGATTGTAAGAGAATCTTCCTAGAACCACAAAAACTAACGTTGCATTTATTGCATCACTTGAATTATCATATTATTTTATTAGGACGACACTATTGTGTACCTAACCAGAACTATACCATATCATGTGTTTTGGATTTTACACTTTATTATGACCAGAATAAGAACCCTAATTCTAATTTGAAATGTTTTTTTGCGCATGAATTCTCCCAAGTAAGTATTGTGTAAGGGAACACCGCCCGACCCGCGACAAGCAACTCCATACAAATTGGCACGTCTATTGAAACTCGCTGACACTTTTATATATTCACGATTAACACTCACAAATGAAATTAGACCCCAATAATATTATTAAAGTTTTTTCTGGCCTGCAACAATGCCACTTCCCCTACAGAGTTAATATTGAGAGTAAGTGCTGGGTATTTTTTTTAATCCTCAGATTACCACCTACGTATTTGTGTAAACACAATAAATATTTTTTGGGTGTAGCGTTATCTATTTAAGGAGATTGGAAATGTTCAACAGTTTAAGATAGACTCGCGAGAGGGTACAATGAGATTTTTCAGAAGGAATTTGAAATTCGAGTGCCTGATTTATTTAACCATAACTGAAGGTTAGGTTAAATATTGTTTGTTCAAGTCAAAGGAAAAAAAAACGATATGAGAGTTTAGGTAGGTGCTATATGTGTCTCATTAACGTTATCTGAGTATATGTGTCTCATTAACGTTATCTGAGTTATTTAAAATCGCCTTAACCATTCCAGCAACTGACGAGCGTGGGAACACATCAGCCGGCTATTAGCTCTCAATGCAAATTTCTTGGAACCGACAAAACCAGCGCCGTCCAGCGCCAACTGTTTTGATTGAATTAGTGAAGCGTCGCTGCAGTGGGCGCTCGACCTTACAATGGACAAAGCAGCGCGGGGATAATCCGGGGTAAGTGGATTACTGCCCTTATGGTGGCACTTCCGATTATATGTGGACCTACTGATGACGTGTGAGGAGGCTGTTACTAACGTGGACAATGGTTTGTCTTTGAATCTAGATGTGGTAAAGGACTCGATTGAAATTACACGGATTTACCACATCTTCATTATTATTATTATTACCTAGTATAAATTAAAATCATTTTTGCTGACTGTTTGTATGTTTGTTCACTAACTCATATTAGACCACGTAACGAATTTTAATACGGTTTTCGCTATCTTCTAGGTATTTTTATCACAAAATTTGTAAATAAAGAACTTCAGAAGTAGTTTTTATACATTAGCCAAAATCCAATGTTGAATTAAGTTTCAAATCAAACAAAATTATCTATGCAAGATAAAATTAAAATATACACTCGTAATGATATGATATTAAACTCGTCAATTCATTCGTTTAACTATGATATTACTAGAACTTTTATAAAAGAAGACTAGAACATGTAGGAATTCAACTACGATACAACGAAACAACCCGTCAGCAACTTATCAAGTCAGCGATGAAAATATAAATCACAATTCAGTAGACAATAAATCAGAATAATGGTCAAAAACGCTTTTCATTGCAAGTGGCGCTCTAAACAACCACACTCCACAATCATCTTACAAAAACACACAATACTTTCCCATGGACGAAAATTAAGGCATTAAGCTGTTTAAATATTTATGAAGTATTTAGTTATTGACAAAACAAAATTTAGTAACAATGGGTGTTGTATTGTAGTGTTGTATGAATGGAGAGTTGTCGCTGTTGTCCACTCGACAACTGACGATCGACGGCCGGGGGAGCGGCGGGGCAGACCGGGGGGGGCTGCGCAGGAGATCGCTACTTGAAACTTTTCAACCGAGAGATATTTATTTTGGCATTTCAAGTGATTTGGTTTTAATGATTGTTCCGGGAGAGTAACATATCCGTTTTGGAGGGATATTAAGTATGCTCGTTTGGTTAAAATAATATTAAAGTAAGTAAGTAGTCTATACAGCAAATTCATAACAATTTTGATTTTAATTTAAAATTTTAACTTTTAGGATTTTTTACTAAATAGTTAAGTTGCTTAGATTTTTAAATAACAACTGTGTTTATTAATATATTTTGCATTAAAAATATTAACCAACACTCAATAAAAATGAGTGTTTTATCGCAGTAGCCTTTTGCTCTACTAATAATTTAATTCAACATTGCGACCCGAGTCAAACATTCAGTGTTTTCAGTCGCCCAAGCCCCGTCCCGCCGGTATTTACAATTACCATTGCAAATAAAGCTCGCTCGTTAAATCGCCGACCACAAACGACTGTATCGAACATTGTCCGTTTTATTTTATTTGGCAAATATTTTCCCGAACCTGGCAACATTATTTATTTCCCGCTACCGACGCTGCGGCGCGGAATTCGCGGTTAGTTTTTACTGCTGTGATTCGGTGAATGGCTTTTTAAATAGTAAATGTAAATGGAGAATGGTTTTTTTTACTAAAGATACGTTGATACTACTAAAACTAATAGTCTTAATGTTTACATATTGTTTACTCAATCGTGCAAGAAAGTAAGAAACAAAAGAACTTGGATAGGATAGAACTTACCATTTCACACCCAAATATTATTCAGGCCATTAAAGAACTACTGTGACAGTGAGTGAAACCGCAGAGCGGAAAGCTAGTGGCACCATAAACATTCAAATAATGCTATTCTTTTTCTTTCTTGATGAGCGTTGAAAACTTCCTAATCTGAAAACAAAAATAGTTCAGATGTTGACATAAACCCGTCCTCAGCAGCCACGCTCCTTGTCCCCATGTTTCTCAGAACACTCCACACAAATAACTAACACGTCTTTACATCGACCATAATTCAATTACACACCATTGTGACAAGTTTTTGCGCTCAGTCGCGGACAAAGCGTTTATTTTGCCAATAATAACTGTACTCCACAATAATGGCAACATCGGATGTGATGACGGTCCGAGATGGCGGACGCGGGTTTTTTTAAATAACTGTTAACAACTCGAGTGGTGGTTAGTGGAGATTCGATCTTAATCCGGGATTATGGCGAGTGTACAATGATCGTCAGGTTGTCAGGGCGACGCTGTCAGTGACGTGGACGAGCCACCGAAGTGGACCTATTAGATAGTCATTCGTTTACATATTTTTTTAATAAACGAACAGTAGACAGAAGCAACACTAGCAACAACATTCGTGATTTAGAAACAGAATCTACCAGATTGGTTTTAACATTGATGTGGCAATAAATGTTTAAAGAACAAAGGCATGAAGCCTCTGATTTGGTTTGACCACCGTTTCAATATTTATTTGTAAAAGAAGCATTCAGGGAAAGATTTACATGTTATAGTGCTAAGATCGCGCTGCTCACTTTAGATCCGTTTCTTATAAATCAGACAGCAGTATAGCTGTCGGCTGTACTTATGTTCCAAGGCTTAACTCTGCTATCCTAATTAAAAAGCAGATTACCGTCCTCCTTACTTACAGACGTAATTAATCTGTTCCATACAGAAACAAAAATACACGAGCATTGTGAAAGAAAACTCATCAAACCAAACTACCCCGCAATTATAGGACTTCCCGATACCAGCCTCTAATCCTGGCTGCAAAAATATCCGACCTCCGAATCCGTCCAACGTCCTCACAGATTAAGAAAAAAAACTACATCAAACATCCAGATAGCTGCGTCTCGCTCCCTCGCCTGCTGCTGGCTGGCGACTGAGCCGCTCGCTTGTCAAAGAACGTTATTAATTTGATACCGTTCACAAAAGAGCATGTTGGTACAAATATGAGTACAAAGGAGAGAAGTAATTAATGTGGAGCCGGCGCTGAATCGCGTCGTTAGTCCTCCGGGAGACCCACAATACACTAGTTAGGAAGGGGAGACGTATCGTCGTTTAACGAGCAAATCATTTAGTAAATGTTGCCAAATAATAACATTACTGTCTCGTCGACGGAGGGCTCGCGGTGACTGGCGAGGGTGCACCGCTGCGGGGATGAATATATTCTTCAACTGAGCATTGGTAAAGGAATTTAAAAGTTTTAGACTCCTTTATACTAGAAGAGCAAAAATAATATTTAGGTATGCTTGACTCAATTTTGTTGTCTAACATACTTACTTATTTTATGACGGATATAGAGAGTAAATTTAAATGACATCCTGAACATTTGATCAAAAGCATACCAGTACCAGCTTATAACAAAGATTTCTTTGGTCACAACAAAGTGTAACATCTTGGAATCAGAGCAGTTGGAAAGTTTATAACAATTCGCAGCAACTGTGAGTAGAAGCGATCCGCAAGTCGTAGGATACTCCCCTCTTAAATAGAACCCGGCCAATGAGGGCCGCCGGCGAGCGCGGCTCCACTGCACCACGAACTCTTTAAATCGTTTTAATAGTTGATATAGACTAAGCATAAAAATCTAAATTCTTTGTTCTGTAAGATATCAAAAAAAAATGAAAAATCATTTACTTCATTGAGATTTTACTTTTAGTTTTGCATTTAAAAAATGCTCATTTATTAATTTTGAAGTTATAGATACTGGAAAAAGGGACGCGGGTCTAATTTACTTCATCATTAAGTAATTTAATTACATTCAATGAAAGTCGAAATATCGATTATCAGTTTATCAATCAGTAGGCCGCGAGAATAAAGCCGGCAGAAAAAAACTCAGCATGCTTTTGTCCAACACCAAATATACAAAATCAAGGCATACAACTACACCAAGACAAGATAAAAACGTAAGGTCACAAGACGCTAAAATTTAAGTAAGAAAATACAACTACTGATTCCAGTGTCATGTCTTGGTCTAGATGTTTACAGAGTAGTAAATAGTTACAATAAGACACAACCTAAAGAAACGGCCTGTCCAGACATCAATCCCTCGCTTTCTTATCATCCAAATAATCTTTGATTTTATAATAAGCCTTTTTAAATAGTGTTTGGTTAATATGTAATTTTAATTTATTAAAAGGTAAGGACTGAACTGACACCGGGATTTTTTTATTATAAATATGTATCGACATACCAATAAACGATTTACTGCTCTTGGCCAATCTATGTTTAGGGACCGCTAATCTATTCTCTTGCCTAGTTCTTACAGAACAATTTCCAACAAGATTTGCTTTTCGCGTTGTAAAATTTTCAATATTTTTATGAGTATACCTATAATATGTTTTCATAAATGTATTGCGACATAGTTATATCTTTAAATATTTCCCTCAGAGATTCTCTATTTCCAAGTTTATAAATGCCGCGAATAGCCCTTTTCTGAAGTTTGAAGATCGTCTCAATGTCTGGAGCGTAAGCCCATAGCAAGATGTCGTAAGACATTATGCAATGAAATTAACTGAAATATACAATGCTGGCTGTGTTAACATAAGTTAGTGAGCGAATCTTCTTGACCGCAAACGCTGCAGAACCAAGGCTACTGGCTAGTTGTGAGATGTGGACTCCCCACTGCAATTGATAGTCTACAGTCATTTCAAGAAAAACAGTAGTGTCTACTAAGTTTAACTTGTTTTCTTATCGTTAAAAGCTAGATTGTTAACATCTATGAATTGTAGTTAAAAAGATTGCAAACATTAACTATTTTTTATTTTTGAAGTTAATTAGATGAAATTCATTGTTTTTATACGAGGTTTTGCCGTTTCAATTTGGCTTAAAATTTACTCTTATATAAAAAAAATACAATTTTCAAGTGGCAAAATCGGTAAATAAATCGTTTTATTAAATTGGGTTTGACCTGTATCAACTTTATGCATTACTATCTACATAATTAATTCGTAACTGATAAAGTGTCTACTTATAACCAAACTTAATGCCTCTTAAGTAGATACGTTATTTCTTCCAAAACAGACAAAATTCACCAACAATTAAAACGGCAATGGAAACAGTTTGCCTCAAAGCAAACAGAAGCTGGAGTGTCGATTCTGAATCCCACATAATTGAGAGACTTTCATTTTACAGCCATTACGGTCTAAACGCCGCGGGTTAATCACCATTCGTTTTCATTCATTCAATGTCATTCGTTCATTTTTCACGCACGAAGGAGTTTCAACAAGAGGTACTCTTTGGTTTCCAGAGTGTCGGAAGGGGAGATTTGTGTTCATTGTACACTCTTGACTAATTGACAGTTGTTACAACATTTAGGGCTGATTTGTTCATGCTTTTGGTATTGTGGTAGAGCTTTGGATTGCATTTATTTGGTAATCATTTACTTGTACTTACCTACTCTTTATCACTTTTGTATTTTTTAATCTCATATCAAGTTAGATCTGTATTATAAGGTATCTTAACAACTTAGCAGGCACTTAACAACCTTTTTATTGAAGTTCACATTTTAAGAGAAGAGTGTTTTCCTAGATCCTAAGAAATTACCGTACCTATTTGGGTAGCTACATTTTCTTTTCATCTATGTCATAAGCGCTGCGGATCTCGCAGGGCTTAAAACATCAAATCGAACACGTACACTACTCGTTACTGACACGAGTGGCCACTTCTCTTTATTATGAAGCGAAATTTTGCCGTCCGAAAAGTTCGCGGCAAGGTAACTAAACTTTAATATTTATAATAATCTCGTCATAATTTAGAAGTGTCATTATTTTTTCGATTGTTCCAATCCACTCGGACTGGCTATTACATTTTACCAGGCAATTCTCATTCTAATATTTGCTCTAACATAACCAAAGAGAGCTAAACAGAATGACAAAGTTTAAGCAGCGCCCTCCATGCAACGCGGTCCCGAGAGAGGTCCTTCGCAAACGGAATTATTCAATAACTAACCAACGAGCGGGTAATCTACAAATTAGCAATATGATATGAATAAATAGATTTGTGCCGACGGAGCCCTGGGACTTGGCGGTAAAGGGGCCCTTGAAGGGTGTTTAGCAACTCATTAGGAGCTAATGAAGGGTTGCGTGCAATTCGTTTCACGTGCGAGAATTCTTTTTGATGATATTTCATATTAGAGACTTAAAATACACTAGTGGCCGCCGAGACTCCATTACCGTGGGCATAAAAAGTTTTTCCGCGGTAAAAAGTACCCTATGTGTTATTCTGATGTATAAACCTATATTACTGCAATTTTTTAAATGCAGAATTACTAAGTATAAAAAATAAAATAAAGTCTTCTTTCAGCAAAATATCCCATCTACGATATTTAAGGTACTTTCCCTTCATGTACCATAGTCTTGGGACACCCGGTATAACATTGTATAGGGAAAGGGATTTTACTCCGAATTTAACGCGTGCGAAGCTGCGGGCAAAAGCTAGTATGTAATATGTTTAGCTATGTTCAATAAGCTGAGTCCACTGAATTATCTGCCGTAATAGTGAAGTACTATACAAAAAATCCGCATTGAAAACACAACTTTGAAACGTAAGAGTAGACAAATATAGTAAGACAGCTTCGAACTGCTTGCTGTCGGGAGTTACACGTGTTATTGTGAATCAACCATAAAATATAGACATATGCTGTCGTGGGATATTTTTTATATAATTTTAAGTAGGACATTTCCGTCATACATGATTTCTGTGTAGCTTTAACCACTAAGGTTGCACACGAGACGGAGTCTTAATAAATTGAGTAACTTCTCCCGTTTTCCCAACATTTCCCTTCACTGCTCTGCTCCTATTGATTGTAGCGTGATGAAAAGTATACTATAACCAACCCAGGAGTATGAAGAATAATTGTACTAAGTTTCGTTAAAATCCGTCCAGTAGTTTTTGTTTCTATAAACTTTACTGATTGAATTTTTAGCATCAGTAGGTATCGATCCCTAATCCCCCCCTGATAGTTATTTTGGAAATATATTTCATGTACAGAATTGACCTCTCTACAGATTTAGAAGTATAGATTAAACTATTCTACACGTGCGTAGTGAATTGAGTAAGTACGTTCAGCACTACCGAGTACTTTAGATAGTAGAGATACCTATAAGTCAGAATTTGTTACTCGCACTACGACCGATATGATATTTTGATGTTAACTTTCTATACCTTTTATAGCAGTTATATAGATACAATTCATAAACTAACAAAGCACAACCGGTCTAAATATCTGACTATAGATTAATCCTTGGTAATTCGTAGTCTTTGATGTAAGGTAAGAGCACCAATTATGGCTCTGGACCAACTATGGTTTTTTATTGACACTTCTTCATAAATAAATAGTCTGCTAAATAATTTCATTTAAATAGCAACTCTAATCAGTCGTGCCAGTATTCAAAGTTTTACGTAATCAAATTTGAGGGCTATCCGCAATTTCGTTTTCGACAATAGCCCTTTTACCAGACGTAGGTATTTTCATTTAAAAAAAATCCTTTATTGCCCGTGGTCCGATCACGGAGTTCTACTGATCGAACCATGGGCAATTTTTTTTGGCAGTGGTTCGTTCAATCGAACCACAGGAAATTTTGATTTACCATAATCCTATCGATAGGACTAAGGGCAACTTTGTTTGCCCGTAGTTCTACTAACTAAAATGATTAATGATCCTCTTTGTATGTAAACTACACACAGGAAATTAGATTGATAAAAAATAAATCATACTGACATTGTTGTTGACATTGTTAATTAGTTTTCTCTATCCTAGACCAGTGTAAACTGTGTTATTAACAATGGAAAACGATTTAGATAGTGATATTTGTTACATTAATAGAAAAGGCGGAACAATACTTTTATTTGAGGATTGCCAGTATTATAAAATGCGACAGTATAAAAATGGTTCAGCTGTGTGGCGTTGTGCTAATTATAAAAAACAGAAATGCACGGGTACAATAACGCTTAACAAGGTAATTTTTCTTACTGGCTGTTCATAAAAAAAGAAGTGCACTTGAAACGAGATGTAACCTAAACAACTTTCTATTTTCAGGAAAATATTGTACTTAAACATAAAATTCACCAGTGTCTACCTAACAAGGCCAAAAATGTTATTGATAAAACTTTATTTAATTTAAAAGCAACTGTTAAAAATTCGGATCGCCCTATGCCTCAGTTGTATAATGAAGCGATTGCAAAACTGGAAGATTCAGGCCTAAATTTTATTCAAAATATACCTTCTCTTTCTAGTATTCAACATTGTCTGTATAATGAAAGGAATAAATTTATAAGTTGCTCAAAGACAATATATAAAAACCTAGAAGAGGTACAAATCCCTGAAAATAGTTTATCATTCATTATAGCGGACTATTTTTATGAGGGTAAGCGTATACTTGTTTTCGGCTCTCCAAAAGCGAGAGAGTTGATTCCAACCATTAAAGAATATTTCACAGACGCTACATTTAAATCTTGTCCAAAGCCCTTTGCTGAATTATACAATATACTTGGAGAGATAAACAGTACATCAAAGCATACGAAAGTTGTGCCGTTGATCTTTGCGTTGTTGCCTGATAAAAAAGAGACAACTTACATAACTTTATTTAATCTTATCAGATCGCAATTGCCGTATTTTCAACCTCTGAAAGTACATTGCGACTATGAGGTGGCCGCAATAAATGCAATGTGTGAAGTATTTCCCGAATCTAAAATTATTGGATGCTTTTATCATTGGACTCGGGCAATATGGCGAAAAGCAAAATTATTAAAAGTTACAAAAAATAAACCACAAAAACGAATAATTTCTTTAACCGCAGCGTTACCGTTATTACCGTCTGAACTCATTTCTGAAGGATGGGAATATATAAAAAATGAAAGTGAAACTGTTAATATTGAAGCATTTATGAATTATATAGATAGACATTGGTACAAAAAAAATATTGTTAAATTTATAAGTGTTTTCGGACAACACCATCGGACAAATAACGTTATCGAAGGATGGCATGCAAAATTAAATAGATCATTAAATAAAAATACGGTAACATTGCAACGACTTTTGTCAATTTTACAAAAATACGACAAGGAAGCAATTATAAATTTAAAGTACGGAATAAACAAGAAAAATAGGTCAAAAATATCGATTCAAAATGATGATTTCATTATGCAAATCCAAATGCAGTTACTTAATGCCGAAATAAATGTTGGGCATGCATTAGACAAGTTGCGTTAAGATATAACTATATATACACGCAACTTGTCTAATTTGCCTTTGCCCAACATTTTACTGTTTAAGTTTTAAAAAGATTACAATAAAAATTTTATTTATGTATTGTTTGTTCAATTTCTTTTATAACATTAAAATAAAAATAATAGTCGTTCCATAGGAAAAAATATTCATCTTGGTCCTACTCAATCAGTAGATCTACTACCAATATTAGTAAAAGAATGGTTCGATTGAACGAACCACTGCCAAAAAAAATTGCCCATGGTTCGATCAGTAGAACTCCGTGATCGGACCACGGGCAATAAAGGAAAAAAATAGATTGCCGTATAAGGATCGCTGCGCAAGTAAGTACATTTTTAGGCTTTTTAAATTACAGGAGTAACTGTGTTGTTAATTTTTGTAATTATTGGTAGAACCATTGATAACGAAAGATTAAGTATACGCTCTAACCTAAAACCCCAATGGAATTTTACACTAATTTCTTTTCTAAATTCATAATTGGATCTGGTTATATGCCTGTAACCAATTATGAACTTACGTTCAATCAGTGTGGTAAAATTACCAAACTGATTGAACTTATCGTGGTGTGATTGAATTGATTGTGGTTCAAAAATTACCTATATATTTTTTTCATCTTCAACTTGAATATTTGTAAACCCTTTTTAATTGTTAATTATCGTTTTTAAATGAGCAGCAAATGAAGCGTCTGTCCAATTGTGAATATTTTGTGTATATTTAGGTGTCCGATATCAGATGTCCATAACTGGAGTTTGACAGAGGGTATATTTAATTAGGGTCGGTGACATTTCGGACCAAAAAAACTCGGACACCTTCGCCAATGTATGGAAAAAAATATATAAATTGAAAATCCATACATTGGCGAAGGTGTCCGAGTTTTTTTGGTCCGAAATGTCACCGACCCTTTTTAAGATTATTTTGATAAAACTAATAATAATCTTATTTTAAAAAATAAAATACTTATTCTAAAAGACACTATTAATTAACGTCTAAAATTCTAATTTAGTAAAACGTATAAAAATTATAAAGCAAAAACGAAAACATAATCCTTATAACGTCTATAGTTGGTTCTTTTACCATAAATTAATTAATACATTTTATTGAGTGTTGAAAAAAAAACCCTTTTCATAACATATTGTTAATAACGGTACAGTTGGTGAGTTATAAAGTTATTTAGGCTCATTTATTGCACTGTACCGATTTCAATGCTACGTTAAGATAATAATAAATCTTTTGAGTAAAGTCCGTAAATAATGCAATGATAGGACTTACGACACATAGTTGTTCCCTATTTTTCAAAAAATTCTTAGGTAAATCTTCTATATTGAAAACATGTATTGTCTACGCCTCTTACGCACGCTGACACATAAGATTGATAAAGAAAATACATTTATCTAATTTGGTTTTGAAATGCAATATTAAATAAGCGGTATAAAGACAGTCTTTTAAATTAAAGTTTTAAATTTATTTGTTTCGGTGCCTACCTAACTGCAGTCCTCCGTATTTACGCAAATCATATGGGTCGGTGACATTTCGGACCAAAAAAACTCGGACACCTTCGCCAATGTATGGATTTTCAATTTTAATATTATTTTTTTCCATACATTGGCGAAGGTGTCCGAGTTTTTTTGGTCCGAAATGTCACCGACCCAATCATATATCTACCTAGGAGTACCGATCTGCAAATCACCTGTAATTGCAGCGATCACATTCGAATCTCCGATCTCACGTCCTATTTACCTCGATCATACAATATGCAAACCGTATTATTGTTGGCATAATATCGTCTCCATTTCGCCAGCTATCAATTATATTCGCTCCGTAGATACGCCAATTAAGATGGCGCAGGAAGCGGCGCGCGCATGCGTGACAAAAGCGCGGGTAATTGTTTCCGACGGCGGGGGGACACCCGGAGGAAACACCCGCGAGGCGGTTGGCAGGATACAGATTTGTATTTAGATTTATTCCTACACAATATTTAGATAGGGATGTATAGGAATATACAAGAGATACGTATACTTTGTTAGATTGTAAGGTATGAGATGTACCTATGTTCGTTGTTAGAATATTTTTAGCGACTACCTTCAAACTGAAAAAAATATGTTACAAATAATTGTTCAGTATCATTACTCTTAAGTAGGAGGACAATATCCTCTTTTGTATGTGGTAATGATTGATATATCACTTCTTAGATTTACGCGATTATTATTACTTGAAATTAAACTCATTTTAACGGGTTTTACCGTAGATGGCGGTGAATTCGAAAAATCGTTTTTTACTTAACTCTATGAAGACGTCAAACATCTCAGTCTACCCGTGACCACGGCATTTGCAAAAATGCCGAAACGTCGGAAAATCAAAATAATAAAATAAACGCGTAAAACCCGTTAAAATGAGTTTAATTTTAAGTGATTGATATATCTTTCCATCTCGTTATGTTCTTCGTTCCATGCGTACCTCATGCTTCGAAGCAGCTAGTATACTTACACCATACAATGTTACACGTAGCTTAATTCTTCTGTACACGCAGCTGTTGGATATCATATTTCATTGCATATCGCCATTACTTTATTCTCTCTTGACCCGCCTCCTCATCTAAAATCCCGGAAACGAATCGAGACAAGTCGTGTCGGAATCGATCGTCGTGGTCCACGTGCCGCGCGCGTGCCGCCGATTGAAAGAGTGAGTGAACGATGTGAATGACTGGGAACGCTGATGAACTAACAATGCGGTCACATTGTAATTAGGCGGAGATTACAATGATAAGCTACGGATATGCGGCTTCATTGCTAATCATCTTAATAACGTTCATCTCTATAAAAGCTTAACATAATCAGAATTTATACTTGTAATACAAAGAGATTGTAATAGTAATTTTAACTAGTGGCCGCCCGCGACTCCGTTCGCGTGGAAGTCGGTTTCCGTGGGAATGAGAAGTTTTCCCGCGGTAAAAAAGTACCCTGTGTCCTTTCCCAAGTTCAGTTCTATATTCATACCAAATTTCAGCAAAATCGGTTCAGTGACAGACAGAGTTACTTTCGCATTTATAATATCATATTAGGGATAAAATAGTATTGTCTTTCGAATACCTACGAAATTAATTCCCAAATTAACATCTTATGTTTTATGAAGGTTTTTACAGACTCTGTATAAGGTTTTAAAGAAAAGGTGGTTTATTATTGGCTTCTTAAATTTGAAACTAAAAAATAAAATTTAAAGGAGCAGATTCACAAAAAGCTATATACATGATACTTCCCGACAAAAAATCGAAACCTTTCTATGCCTACCTACCATGCCCATATCACAAAATATGGCAAGTATTATGAGTATACTCTAGGTTGGCAGTTGTATTTTTGGACAACACTATCATTAATAGTACCCACGACAAACTCTCTACCCGTGATTATACCCATAATAGTGATGTTAGAACCATTCATTAGGAAGATAACTAAATTATTGAAACAAACATCGCATATTGTGCAACAGTCGGTGTAATTATTAGTTTCAAATATTATACTCCCACCCATGTTTATAATGCTTTATTACCTCATCAATAGGGTCTATAATAAAGTATGTTTATTTTAAGTAGAAACCTGTAAAGGGGTAAGTACACTGTTCTTTGTATTGGTAATAGCAGTTCATCCCTTAATAGCAGGATTAACGAAGCAACCCTTTGTGGAAGGGTAGTTTAACTTAACCAAAACATTTGTCAGCACAATCTCAATTATTTACACAACTCATTTGAAATGCGGTCTATGAATTTATTATTAAGTCGTTAATGCACTAACTTGTAAGAAAATTGTTCAGGTTAGAGTAAGATCGTCTGTTAAGAAAATAAAACAATTTGTATACAAAAGTTATCAATTTATTCTAATAGTATGTGACTAAGTATAACATTTGACGGTAATTTAACACACCATTGCCTGTTAATAAGTATTGGCATCACACGCCCCCCCCCCCCGCGCCCCCCGCGCCCCCCGCTGCTAACAACACTTGCGGCGGCTGTCACTCCATATTTGCCTACAATCATCGCTGCGAGGGAGTCCTCCAACGGTCGGTGGTAGCCACCTCACCGAGACCCCCCGCCGCGAGGCCGCGTCGGGCGATGAGAGGCGCCGCTTCAGTGGTCGAACACCGCACTCAAGTGAAATGGCCAAATGAATAGGTGTCAAGAGCGATGCGCCGGAGTCCCGCGGGGGCCCGCGGACCCTCCACTTGGACTGATTCAATTGTCGACCGACGCTTCCCGCGCGCCGCTCGTAACTTCGTTTGTAGCGTTTTGATATCGGATACCGGCGCTCTCGCCCCCAAAATAAAATAATAGATAACTTCGTGTTGTTTTATTGGTAACTAAATAAATAGGTATAGGATTACAGTAGAGTTCTAGTGGTGGTAGGAGACGGCGGGTGATGAGAAGGAGACCTGGCCAAGGTTGTGAGTGTAGGCGATCTTGGCGGGAGCCGGGGCGTAGGCCAGGGGGGCGGGGGCGTGAGCGTAGTTCAAGTGCGCGGGGGCGTGGGCGTAGGAGAGAGGAGCCGGGGCTGCAGCGTAGGCGACCTTGGCGACGGGGGCGGCGTAGGAGACTGGGGCGTGAGCGTAGGAGACCGGGGCTGGGGCGTAGGCCACTTTGGCGACCGGGGCGGCGTAGGCGACCTTGGCGACGGGCGCGGCGTAGGCGACCTTGGCGACGGGCGCGGCGTAGGCGATCTTGGCGACCGGCGCGGCGTAGGCGATCTTGGCGACCGGCGCGGCGTAGGCGACCTTGGCGACGGGCGCGGCTAGGGCCAGCTTGTGGCCGGGCGCGGGCGCGGGGTGGCCCTCGTAGCGCACCTGCGCGCTGAACCCGGACAGCTTGTCGGCGGAGTAGTCCACGATGCGCGTGAGCCCGTCGGGCTGCAGCAGCGAGTAGGAGCCGCGCACGGCGTCGCCCGCGCGCGCCTCGTGCTGCTGCTTCACGTCGCCCGAGTGCGCGTCCGACACCGAGTACGAGAACTCGTACTGCGCCGGCGCCTCCGCGGCGGCGTACGCCAGCTGCGGGGCGGCGTACGCGAGCTTGGGGGCGGCGTACGCGAGCTGCGGGGCGGCGTAGCTCACCTGGGGGGCGGCGTAGCTCACCGGGGGGGCGGCGTAGCCGAGCTTGGCCACGGGGGCCACGGGGACGGCGATGGCCGCCGCCGCGGCGATCACGCCCAGGAATGTGCCAACGAACTGCAACAATTAGATACTTTATTTTAGAAATACTTATCTAAAGCGCTATTTAGAAACTTTGTTGAGACAACAATGTCCTGTTATTTATTCGGGGCTTGCTAACTCAGAAGCTGCATTTTCGTTAGTTAAACAATTTTTGAAAATTGTATTGTTCACCATCAAAACAGTTAGTCCATTTTTCAAAATATTTTTTTTACTTTTACTTTTCAAAATCGAGAGTCCCTATAAAATTTAGGGTTGAAAAGCAACTAAGAATAACTTCGTTTTACTTAGCTACTGGACTTAATTATTTTTTATCACGAAATAAACAACAATATTTTTTTTACTGTCGTACTTCAAATATTGAACTCACTTTGAAAGCCATGTTATTTGGTTGAGATGTAATGAGATAATGATACATTTCAAGTGGACCGGCGAGCTTTTATACAAGCGCACAGATAAGTTGCGTACGCGCATGGATCATAAACTTTGTACACACGACACCGGCGACACACGGCGAGGCAGCTTGGAGGTCACTGATAACCGATCAATGGACCACCGATAAAATCAAATAGTTCTAACTAGCATATGACAGTGTAAGTTGAATGGAGTAGCGTTAAAAATCTATTAAGAACACACATGAACTATTATCCAGTAAGAATTATCTGACTATATTTTTAACAATTGGACCAGTTTTTTTCTAATAATATTTCTGGATCAACAAGATTTATTAAGTACGACAAAACGTATTTTATCAAAGGACGTTAAATGTCTTGCACATACTACAGACAGCAATACAATTGGACAAAAAACAATGTTCACTTTCCTTAAAACAGTTTCTTCTATATAGGTATATTTTTGTCGGCGAGTGTACGTGTGTTAGCTATTACCAGGTAGGTAAGTACCCGTGTGCTGGCCCGCAGCCCCCCCGGGCAAAGGGTCCCAAAAACAGGTTCACAGTTGTGCAACACTATCTAACCTTAGATCAATGCCCAATTATGGAAGCAAGCGACTCTTATGATTTTCTCAACTATTTTGGTGATTATGACGTTATTTTTTTAAGTAGCTTAATGTGTTTGGTAGAATCCGTGATAAGCCTGCAGCTTGGATTGTTTTGTTAAAAACTAAACAGAAATAGGTACTTTTGTTACTGCTTTTTATTATAAAATTGCCACTTGCTAAAAATCATTGTCGCGAAAATGGCAATGGTACATCTTCGATCACTTTTCTGATGACATTTGTTTTACGTCAATTATGTTTTTCTGTTTTTAATATTTCTTTAAACTGTACTCGCAATACCTAAGCTTTATGCAAAGGAGCATAACATTTATTGCGAGTAAGAAGTAAGTAAGTAGTCAAGATAAAAACTAAGACTTGACTCATTAAATGTTCTATCACTGAAGAAAGAAAGTAGGCAAGTTTTAATAAAATGAAAAAATATTTTATGACAAAGAAAATATTTTTAAATAATATTAATAAAATCAACAAAGCCGCTGAATTCCAACAAGAACCAACTCATTATAAACCAAAAGATGCCTTATCTAGCATGCCCTGTATTGTTCCGAATTCATTAACAAATATAACGAGTCCGTTAATCTTGACCTACACATGCATGGCAAGTCACGGAGACATTAAATCACTTAAAGGCAACAATCAAAATTAAATAGATATATCTCATATCGCCACACGATCTATTGTAATTGGATTTCGGTCAGTGCGCATGTCACAATCAGATTAACTTGTTAATAAGCATTCTGTAGAAATGTATGTTTGATCGCGTGTGTTTGATCGGCTTAACCAGAAGACTAATATTTATTATTCGTAGGCGATAATAGCACACGAATAAATACATATAGGGTTAATAGTTTTTTTCAATTATGTCATTAGTAACTAAAGGTACTAATAGTAGGTATAAACTTCAATGTACTCTGAACCTACGGATTAGTTTTGAAATTTGTTCTCCATTTAAAAGTGAAAACATAGGTTTTATTCCTGTGATATCACGATTTCGTCTATAATACTTAAACTTGTGGAACAACTTTAAAAGAGTAAGCGCTACTGAGCTACTTTGCTTGTAATCGCCACATATGAGACGTGTGGTGCCTTGTGGTCTACAAAAATGTTTGCTATTAGAATATTGCCATTTTCCTTACCAACAAGAAACGCTTTCTCTTTACTTGATTTTTACGAAAGGGTGGAAAATTTACCCTTCTTTCAATTAGCGTGTGAAAGAAAAAAAAAAGTAATAATTAATTTTTAAGACCTCATCTGTGAAAAGCTAGCAGGTACAAATTATATTACCACAAGGTGACATATGAACCACACATTGTGTATTATTAGTGTGATGCCTAACGATCACTTACACAACGACACCACATATCTTCACATACCTTCCTAATCTGTTTTAATCTTTCATTGATGTATTTACTACTTACTGTTACAATGTTCAGTAATTGCTAGTCACAATACCTCCGCGGAGGTTATCATACGACGGCGGTTAGTCGCTTCGAGACACGCGTTAATTGTTATCTAACTGCAATTAATTTAATTGAACGATCGTTGTTAACTCGCTTATTTAACAAATACGTAAATGGTAGGTGCCCGAAAGAACCGTTATTGATTGTAGACTGTTTTAATTTGTTTAAAAGAATAGTTTTGGTAGTACAGCGGAACATTGGCAAGATCAGGTTCAATTACAAGTTGCACAATTTGACGGTGTAAGCTTTTGTTAAGATTTGAGAGTATTTTTTTAATTTTGTATTATTACTATTAGAAATATGTATGGAGTAGAATATCATACTTATAAATTAAATATTTCATAGCCTATACATGTGTACGTCGCATTAGTTATGCACAATTGCACAAGTCTTCTCGGATAGTCGTAATCATATACCCATAATAATTATAATAAATAATATGACAAAGTAATACATACTTTAAATGGCCAAGTTCGGTGATCGTCTGCTTTTCAAAACTTAAATACACAGGCTTCTCCGAAGGCAAAGCTTGTATCGCACGATTTTGAAATCCATTCAATAAAATTAATCTGTCGCATTAGTCCCCCCCAGTGATAATTGTCATTAGAAATTGACGCAACGACAGCAGTATGCGAGCTAGTAATTTATCATCACAACACGCGTATCCGCTAATTAATTGCTCCATTTAATGATCTTGAGTTATTTCTCTCACAGCCTTGCATCACTCGCTCAATGAGATCTATTTTCCATCGGACACAAACAAACATGCATGGTGTACACCCGAAACTAGTCGAACCACATCATTGTGTCATTTACACTTGACTTACATACTCGCAATAACTTAGTACTCGCTAGAAACAAACGCCACTGACATTTCTTATTACACATAGTCGTTATGATTTACATATTGATCAGTTACTTAACGACAGTACTCGCCCACGACTAATTAATACTATTCATTTGGTAATTGCAAAAGGCGTAAGTTAATTGTACCTATAAAATAATAATTACACACATTTGTGGGCGAGAGGTGAGAAAATGTTGGACTTTAAAAGTTGAAGCGATAAGTTACAGTTTATTGATAATATATGAACATAAATTTTACGAATTGATAACATCACTAATTCAAATTAAGATCAATTTTACGGGAAAGAAAACTAACCAAAGCGTATGACAATAACAAAACTATGTAATATCTTTTTTTTAAGTACGGCAAATAATTAATAGGAAAGCTCACGCATTTCATTTCTCTGGGTACCTACTAAAGCTGACATACATCTTAATTTATCTTGTTTTATTATTTTAATTTATCAAGTAGCGAACACTGCAACATCTAAGAAACTAGTAATTACTATTACAAATATTTTCAAAGCGGCACAAATAAATGAATCAATAACGCATGAACTAATCTCATATCTGCTATACATTAGTACCACACACGGGCACAGTCAAGGCTCGCTTCTGACCCGACCACTTTTCAATTTCACCCAACTTAAACTGAACCGCTTTCTACACTTCCCAACTACTAATCGACAGGTCATGCTTCTCTGGTGATAGCCGAGTCATGAACCTGTTTACAATATAATTGCATTATGATTGTTTTATTGTCGCAATTTGGACAGCGGCAATGTCGCTCATGGCAAATATAAAACAACAATTCACGGTCAGTAGATTCGTGGAATCATTAATTAGAGAAATGAGGGTAAGGTGAACTTGAGCTCGAAGCTTCTTACTCATGTCTGAGCATTTCAATAACGGAAGTACCTTATCGGGTACAGCTATAAAAACATGCTTAATTTTCCACAGGATTTAAGATAGATTAGATGAATATTCTGAATTAAACACCTTCTTAACATTGGTAGCTTTTTCTATTTAAAAAAATTAAGTTAAGATTTTAATCAACTTGTGTTAGGCAAAGTGCTTATATTTTACATAGAACGACGTCAAAAAAAATAAGTCTAAAGAGCTTATAAGGTACTAATCTAGATTTAGTAATATTTGTATCATTGAAAGTTAAGCTACGATTTAACTACAAAACCAGTAATGCTAATTATAAAATCTGTTACAAATATCTGCTGATAAAAGCTTAAAAAACTAATTTGTGAATTTGCAAAACTTGATTCTACACATCGCAAAGAATTCACGTAATTTCCTGTCACTTGCTACGAATTAATTCAATACGATGCAATCATCAAGTGTCAATCTAGTTATAAATGAACTGCGGTTCAACGTCGGCCTTAACCTCTCAATCAATAGCGAGTTAATGTAGCAGCGAACAGTAGCCGCGGGTGTATCGCGACAAACCATGTATAAAACTAGCTGCTGACCCAACCCGAAACATAGTCCGCACTCGACCACCGATATAGCAACAATGGCAGCTAAGGTGAAAAACATAAATAGACGTTATAATTATTTTTGGAAAAGGATCAAATCTTTTGACCTCAGGATATGAATTGAGGTATTAATTCCTTAAAAGTAAAATTTGGTTGTTGCAGTTCGTTGGCACATTCCTGGGCGTGATCGCCGCGGCGGCGGCCATCGCCGTCCCCGTGGCCCCCGTGGCCAAGCTCGGCTACGCCGCCCCCCCGGTGAGCTACGCCGCCCCCCAGGTGAGCTACGCCGCCCCGCAGCTCGCGTACGCCGCCCCCAAGCTCGCGTACGCCGCCCCGCAGCTGGCGTACGCCGCCGCGGAGGCGCCGGCGCAGTACGAGTTCTCGTACTCGGTGTCGGACGCGCACTCGGGCGACGTGAAGCAGCAGCACGAGGCGCGCGCGGGCGACGCCGTGCGCGGCTCCTACTCGCTGCTGCAGCCCGACGGGCTCACGCGCATCGTGGACTACTCCGCCGACAAGCTGTCCGGGTTCAGCGCGCAGGTGCGCTACGAGGGCCACCCCGCGCCCGCGCCCGGCCACAAGCTGGCCCTAGCCGCGCCGGTCGCCAAGATCGCCTACGCCGCGCCCGTCGCCAAGGTGGCCTACGCCGCCCCGGTCGCCAAAGTGGCCTACGCCGCCCCTGTCGCCAAAGTGGCCTACGCCCCAGCCCCGGTCTCCTACGCCCACGCCCCAGTCTCCTACGCCGCCCCCGTCGCCAAGGTCGCCTACGCTGCAGCCCCGGCTCCTCTCTCCTACGCCCACGCCCCCGCCCCCCTGGCCTACGCCCCGGCTCCCGCCAAGATCGCCTACACTCACAACCTCGGCCAGGTCTCCTTCTCATCACCCGCCGTCTCCTACCACCACTAAGTTTATAACATCTGAATTTGTTGAGGCTACTATTGTAAATAAACTATTTATTTTCATCTTACCCCTTTTTTATTTAAGGCCTTTTGTGATAGGTTCACTGCAGGATTGTTTAATTTTACAGTCAGACCTTAATGCATTAAATGAATGGTGCAGAGACAATAATATGTCTCTAAACATAAAAAATGTCAGTGTATCACTTTCACAGCTATCACTAACGGCGGAGCCCAATATACGATCTCAATCCATTTTTAGGCATCTAAGACCATCAATCGGAGCCAAATTTTCTCAAAACTGTTTCAATAAACGATCTGCAGATTCTGGAACCAACCCAAAGACGCAATCGATCCATGGGAAGCAAGCGATCTTTTTTCAAGCATATTTGTTTGAAAATAGTGCCAACCATCATCCCAATAACCGATCTATTAATTTTGACACATCCTTTGAATTAATTTTTGCGAACCCCGGAATTGGGCAGTTCGATCTTTTGTTTGAGTGACTTTTTATGTCAGTCCATGTAAAACAAAATCAGTTACCATAGCAACGTACATTGATCTAAAACTTTTAAAATCTAAATTTTACAAGAATTGCCTTTACTGGATGCGCCTTCCCGTTAGATGTGTAATTCAAAATTAATGTTTTCGATTAAATTAAAATGATTGTATAAACACAATGCAATTATTGCAAAAAAACGGCAAAGACCAGGACAAAAAATATATCCGGCCATTTTTCCAAGCTAATTACATAAGATGTATTTATTTATGTGTATTAAACTATTTTCAGACAAGTTAATAGTTAAAACTAATGCATAACTTTTTAAATATTAGTAAAACTAACTTTTTATTCACAATGAAGAGATCGATGGACGATCTTTTTGCATCACTGACATCGATTGCATATAATTGTTATTGGGACGCAGGTTGGAGTCGAACCGCAGATCGTGTACGATCTCAGATCGTCCCAACTCTCGGATTCAGGATTCGATATTGGGCTCCAGCGTAAGAAGACAAAGCCGATCATATTTTCTTTATAAAATCGATAACATTGGTTTAATTCGCGTCACAGCTATTAAAGACCTGGGAGTCATTATTGATACAAAACTCACGTACAAGCCACAGTATGATTCCATCGTATTAAAAGCAAAGAAGATGTTAGGCTTTATCTTTAGAATCACGCGACCATTTAGGCAGTCATCTAGTTTACTTACTCTATATACTTCCCTAGTGCGAAGCATAGTTGAATACTGTAGCGTTATATGGTGTCCATATTATAGTGTACACATTAAAAGATTGGAATCCATTCAGAGGAGATTTATCAATAGAATTTGCGCAAATTTTAAATTAAAGAGTTTATTGATGACATTTGAGGATAGAATCACGAAGTTCAATTTAGACACCCTAGAAAATAGGCGTATAATCATTGATCTGCTCATTGTAAATTGGACACAACTATCTTGGGCCAACTTTCACTTTAGATTCCAACAAGATCTAACCGAAAACATGTACTATTTGCGATTGATGCTATCACTAATAATGTTACATACTTTAGTTCTTTGCCAAGAATATGCATACAGTAGAATGAACTTCATAAGGATTAAGATATATTTCACTACAACCTGTATACATTTAAAAGAAAAATAACATCATTGATACATAATTTATAGATAAACACAACTTTATGTAATTATGCATGTAATATTTTAAAATGCGTGTACTCAAATGTCGTGCATAGATGTAATTGATGTACAAATTTATAATGTTTTAGTTATAGTTATATTTTTTTATTATTTTTGATTTGTATATTGTTTCTGTGCCAAATAAACATAAAATAAAAATAAAAAAGGCCTCTTAAACTTTAGAGAAGACTAAGAGCACCGCACTGGTTAGTAATCAATAGGCTATCATGCACACCTATTCACAATTCTATACCAGAATATTAGTATAGCAGCTCTCGTAACATAATATTTGTACATAACGGTGTATGTGCCACACAAATTGGCATCAACTCGATCCACCACCGCCCGGTGAGGGGGTGGTGGTAGCCGGGAGTAGGGGGGCAGTTGGTCCACACCTGAATTATTCATACGGCCGCATAGTGATTTCATCTCATTGAATACGCCGCCGCCGCGCCGTGATTACGACATCGATACCTCCGCTCGCACAACAATACGCTTGTCAACTAAACGCAAAATACAGGCTCCGGCTTAAAAACGCCGGCCGGCCACGGGAATTTGAATAAGTTTAGATATTTTTGCTATTGAACCTTTTCAGGAAACGCCGGAGTCGGACGTGCATGTCAATTGTTGGTAGCAGGATATCGAGACACGTGGAGAGATGCAAACTAAATTGTAAAGATAAATTGATTCAACGTGAATTATCGGGTTAATTGGTTATGAAGGTAATAGTTATGTTTTATTAGTAAACATAATAAATCATGTGACTCTGCAACATTTTAATTACTATGTGGGGTCTTCCTAGGGCTAGTTACTCGCAGGTAATTAAAACTCAGAAGGCAGAGTGTAAGTGTAGGTATATTTTTGTAAAACTTAGCCTATACTTATATAAAATTTAATGATAACAATTACTAACTAAAACACTGAGATGTGAACTTACAAACTAGCCAACCACCATTAAGGTGGAATATGTATAGCGTCATCTATTTCTTGCACGCACATAAATATAAACCGACTCTGCAGTCTACGATGCGGCGTTGTATGTGGAACATCTAGGCTCCTACATCACTCCCCCTCAAGCGAAGCGTACGGAGGGCGAAACGTTAGGTTCTCTCACTGTAACTTGAGGGTCTTCATCTTCGTTGCAGATAGGCAGGCCTCAATCGGTCGAGCGATACCACAGTCGTCCGCAATGGTAGCTGGATCTTGAAGGTCTTGTCAAAGCGCCGCAGTACCTCGTACGGTCCGTCGTAAGGTAGCGTAAGAGGTGCTCGTGCGGTGTCGTTACGCACAAAGACATGTGTTCGTTGCTGCGTAGAGTTGATTGGCGTCGACGTTAAGGTTGCCATTGCATCTGTCAGTTGGCGTGCGAAGTCTATCGTTGACGGTAGAGAGCGTAGGCACGAAGAAGCCTGACGGTACTCGTAGCGTAGCTCCATATGTCATCATAGCCGGGCTTAGGTTGTTGTCACGTCGTAGCGAAGTTCGTAGTCCCAGTAGTACGGTAGGTAACTCGTCGGACCATTGCGTCGTAGCCTATTTGCTTAAGCCTAACACGAGCTCATCATATTGCCAAATACCTTTAATCTTCGCCTCCTATCCACCCAAATAAGTCAGTTAAAATACCTCATTGTGTATAGCCCCTACGTGGGTGCAGGTAAATGGTAAAAAAGCCCGTGATTGGTAGATCTGTGCGCGGCTCCACAAATTGAACTAAGTTGATTTCCCGCCGGACTGCCGCGTAATGCCACAAATTAAACGAAGCCAATCGACTTACCGATGTAAATATTTTTTATAGAACAGAAAATACCGCTGCCGTTTAACTTAGAGTATAAAAGAATCCTGCTAATATTATAAATGTGAAAGTTTGTGGGTTTGTGAGTATTACGCATTATATTATAAGCTCTCTATTATTGTGTTTTAAGCAAGTGTACGCGTCATAATTTTAATAAAGTATTTATTTAGCAAGCCGTGCGTGTTCTAACCTATACGCTGTTGTGTTTACTAAAAAACTTCGTTCCATCCGGGTGTCCCTTGACACCTCTCAACTTTTTAACTGTTATAGTTTCATTTCAATAAACAGTGAATTATTTATCTTTTTTGCCTATATTTCTGAAGAAACATAACAAACTTTAAGTTATATCTTTCTTTAAAATGAAGATGAGATGTACGTGATGTATGTGTGTGATAGTATAGTGCAAAAAAACAGATCTTCTTTCAAAAATAATCACAAAACCTTACAATATACCCCTAACATCATCTCCAATACTTTCTAAAAGCCAAAGTAGATTAGTGGCGGTTATTCAAAATATTTTCAATGCTCGCTGCGAGGCGGGTTCTAGCCGCGGTTACCTCGATGTTGGCGCGCAATCCGCTTAGCAACAGAAATTAATCAACTAGACCGGGCTTAGAGGTGGGGTCGCAATAGCTACGGCGGAAACATGCGGGCTTAACTTATGTACTGGATTGGGATGGTGCGGGTAAAGATCCAAGTTATTTGTGTAAGTAGCTACTGGTAACTGCAGTGATATGGGCAAGTAAAAGTTTTTATAATTTGAAGAAAGACAGGATTAACGTTGCAAATATTACGCACCATTAGAAGTTATGCTATATCAGCTAGGCATCGATGTTGTAAAAGATAAGGGTGCAATTCCTTCATAACATTTTACACATTATGAAAGTCTTCGTATTTAAAGAGTCGGTAGATTGATGTATAAAACCCGTCGGAAAATAAGTTTTTCATTGCTTTGCACTCTTTTCTGTGTTGTTGCATCAACAACCATTTCGGTTGGAAATTAAATTATGCTTTTAATTGTTTTTAAGGTAACTTGCAATCATTTAACACTTTTTTTATTATTATGCGAATCTACAAGAAGTTTGTTTGTTGAAATAACTAAAAAAATTAAAACCATCAGATTGCCTTATATTTTAACATTTTAATCATTGGACCTAATATTGTACATGCTTCTGTTAGGCCGACGAGCTGGTTAGAACTTTATTTTGAGAGTCAATTTTGACCAGTCAGTTAGTTAGCACGTCCACCATTTTTCTTTCTAGAATCTCTTACATTTCAATACAATATGAAGAGAAGACAAAAAAATTCAATGGAAATGAATTTGTCCGCTTGACTAGTTGTTCATATATGCCAGCGTCCAAAGTTTCTTCCTCTGCGACCACTGGTTGTCTATACATACACACGGCGACTCACCCGCCAGCAGGTTAGTGTTTGGAGTGTTGCGGCGGCAGCGGGCACTCGTAGATGTTGATGCAGCGGTCCTGCGACACCGACACGATCTTGTTGCCTTCCACGTTGAAGTTCACGCCCCACACCTGCGTAGCAATAGGTAAGATTACTGAATTTGAATTTAACTACACAAATGTATCAGAATAGAGGTTAGTTCAAAGTGGGGACCGTGATCTGATAAACATAACTCTACTATCTATAGTCGGATATACCCGGAGTCTACGATCCAACAATCGTAGCATATCAACAAACACACACACACACACACAGACACACACACACACACACACACACACACACTGCAGGTACCCGGTCGTGGTGCTCGCTGTAGGTGTACTGCAGCGCGAGCGGGTCGGTGGTGGCGACGCGCACGCTGCATCAACACACACGCACACACACACACACACACACACACACTGCAGGTACCCGGTCGTGGTGCTCGCTGTAGGTGTACTGCAGCGCGAGCGGGTCGGTG